>CAJPEV010000178.1:102789-170965 GCA_905338385.1 Darwinula stevensoni | reverse complement strand
CCTACAGCTGGAATGTAGCTAAATTTACAGTTTAAAATCAGCTGTTCCTGTTGATGGACCTCCGACAAAAATAGTCAAAGAAAAGATTCTCATTCAGTTAGTTATATTGCAATTAGGAAGAACTCTAGAGTTGACTATTTTCCAGCTGTTACTCAGTTGGAATGGGTCCGAATTTACAGCTGGAAATTATAGCTGTTTCCAGCTGGGATTTTAAACTGGGGCGTTAGGAGGGATCCACTACATTCCGTCCTAGATTAAAAATGTCAGTTCAAACTTCCCCGCAATGACAAATGTTGTTTTACCGGGACTTGCAGTTTAGCTACTGCATCTCTCGGAAGTAATAGTAACTTGCATTTCGCTTACTCACGCTAGATGTCGTTGTACGCCAGGGGCACAGCAAGTGGATCGGCAGCTTGTCCTATTGTTTTTCACTTGAAACAATGCAATTTTCCTCTTAACTTGAACACCTATGGATGGGATGTTTCCTATGCATGAGTGTCTGAGTCGTGAAAAACACTAGTGATTGCGTCCCTACAAAGTATCACTTACGGCATTTGAGCATGTGAGACGTTTTCCATGCTTTGTTGCCTTGCGTTACTTACGATAAGGAGTGGGACAAAACATTTTCGTCACACGATGTCACACGATTTCGCGCTACGTGTTCTCGACATCACTTGCACCACTATGCCCTGCCATTTCTATTCAGAATCAAGGGTGAACTCCCCTTGCAACCAGGGCTTATACAATAATGTAAACGGGTTGACACATTCATAATTGGAAGAGCAGTGTACATTAAGTACACAAGACCAGTGAAACACATTGCAAGCTCCATTTGGAATCATGCGTCAGTAATACAGTTTGGATGAGAAAATCGTGATCTGCCATCCAAGAAGCAGGGAAGAGACATTGAATGAGCATTCAATTGGTAGGGCTCCATGCATTGGCTGCAAATTAGTTATCACTAATCAAGGTTAACTTCAGACTTGGGTGGCTTCAGTTTTGTGCACACAACAAATGCCAATGGCATCCTAAATCTTTTTCATGTAATGACCTGTAAATGGTATGGCTGCAACGGTGTTACCAATAATTCAAGTTTCTTCTATAGTAAGTGTGCCATGCCCAAGTAACACTTGTGCATTAGGGCACTATGTGCACCAGACACATTGAACCTTGATGGATGGTCCCCTAGATGAATGCATCCAACCTCTGGTTCAGCATATCCTCTTTTAAACTTTCCTGTGACAGCAAGAATCATCACCTCACAATGAATTAGCTAGAATGCACTTTCACCATGTTTATGACCCATCTTCAACTTGAACCTTTCTGCTGTTTTTCCTTGACGTTACAATGGTGAGCCCAGCTCAACAAGGGAGTGAAATGGGTTAGGAACCATTTGTTGGATGCAGGTTTAAGAACTTTTTATCCAAGTCAACCATGGTGCCATGTTTTGATGCCTCTTTGCAGTTCATAAAAAAATTCCAAGTGGGGGATACGGACCATAATACCACTCAACACACACTGGAGAAAGCTTTACTCCAAAGCTAACGATGTCTTTGGACTTTTTGCAATGTTCTCTTAAAGTGCAGGAATTAATATTCCTTCAACTCCTTTGCATTTTGAGCAACCACCTCATTTCAACAGATATAATAAAGCGGGCCAATTATATGAAAATGATATCCATTCAAGTAGGAAAAGGAAAGAGCTGAGAAGACTGTCGTTCAAGCCATCTCTTATATTTCCAAACAGAGCATCATATATTGGATGGTGAAGTGAGAACAAGGGGGGGGAGAGAGATGGAAGATGGCTATTAACGCTTGCGTCGCATATGGAGCGTGTTGCGGCGCTTCCATGCGGCACGCCTGGAACCTCCAATGGTCTGGGAGAACCGATGTCCCTTGCCAAGCCCCCGAGACTTGCGTCCGGCAGATGTCTTTCCACGCAGCTCCCTGTGCTTCTGCACGGGCAAGCAGAGCCATCGTAGACTTGGATCACGACGTACAGCCTGGCAGACAAAGGAAATCCATCAAACCATGTCCCATTCATTACAAGGATATTGGCACAGGGATAAAAACGACTGACCTTATGGAAGGGATCAATGAGAATGACCTCATAGAATTTGTAGGTGGAGTCTTGTCCTACCCAGTAGGAGTTCATGACCCGCAGTGCCTTCACACGACGACCCACGCGCTCCTAATGAACCATAAAATTGAACATGTCTTGGACATTATATCCCAGCCAAATTTAAGAGGTGCTGATATAGTTGAACTGGCAAGTAGCTGTGATAACAGGACTGATCAACGCATTTCTATTAAATGACAACAGAATAGCAGATGCATATTTTAACAATACCCTGGTTTCATACATCTGGGGGAATTCTACAGGGTGGCCCATAAGTCCCAATTGGTTACAATAAAAGTTGTGAAAAAATCCACCAAGGCATTGAGATGGATGGTTCCAATACACATGTGCTTCCAAGTACTGTCCTCCTCACCCATAAGAAATGTCAGTGAGTCAAGTGAACACAGGGACAGACACAAGTTTGAAAAATGCTTGGTTGCAAGTGATTGGGATAATGAAAGAAGAAATACAGTCGTCCCTCGCCACTTCGCGCTTCGACTTTCGCGGCTTCACTCTATCGCGGTTTTTTTCAAATACCTGTATATTGGGTAATACTCCGCGAAAGTCGAAGCGCGAAGTGGCGAGGGACGACTGTACCTGTAAGACATCAGATGAGATTTTAAAATCCATTTTGGAAAAGAAGCACCAACAGTGGCAAATCTTAGACTCACCAAAGAAATCAACTCGGAAAAAGATAATCTGAATCTGAATTAGGTCATCAATGCAGTGAGTTATGAAAAAGGTTACAAACATTTCAAGCCATTAGCAGTGAATGAACTAAGTGACAGGGACAAGGATAAGCAGCAAGAAGCATCTAAAATTTTGCTCAATCAATTTCCTTCCCTTGCTTCTCGCTGTTTTGTGCCATTCTCAGACCAAAGTGCAATTTAATTGAGTGCTCATTCAAGGAACATGTGTTTTTGGGGAAAAGAAAATCCCCACTACTTTTTTCTGGATGGTGGAATTACTGGGGAAAAATACTTGGATATGCTTGAACACTAGCTCATTCCTGAGATGGACAGATGCAGGATGAATAATAATGCTATCTTACAACAAGATGGCGCGTCAGCCCATTACTCAGTCGCAGTTTTTGTCATGGCGATTCCCCATCTGGATTGGTCTATCAGGTCCCCTACCTTGGCCTGTCCATAGCCCCAATTTGATGTGTGACAATTGGCTTTGGTCACTTGTAAAGGAGCAAGTGAGCAAGGTGCAGATGCATAATGTGGAAGAATTGAGAGTAGCCATCTGCAACGCCTTTACAAGGATTACCCCTGAAATGTTGAGGAGAGTATACTTGCAAACATGGCGTTGCATAGAACCTTGTGTTACTCATGATGGAGCTCACACTGATGTAATAGATTACTAAGGAAAGTATTTGTCAAGATGGTTATATTTTGTACTTTGAATAATCAATAAATATTTCTAACTTTATAACACAATTTTTGCTTTCTTTGATTTATTTTGTGTTTTCACTTTAATTATAACCGATTGGGACTTATGGGCCAACCTGTACATCAGAATAGTACATTTTTATGTTTATGGTATTATCATTACTTCACACTTCAAGAGAATAATCATCAGAAAGGTCATCATGAACAGATGGATATACCAACATGTACAAAACTCTTTTTGTGCCTTCTCTGACCATAGTACCAAGATTTAGATGTCAACATCCAACATTGACATAGGTATAAGTACCTCAGCGAGTGCCTGAAGATTCCTTTTGGGCTTGAGCTGGTTCACACCATGATTTGTGGGCTTCCCACTCGTACGCCCTCCTGGTACTTGCTTCTTGCGTCCTCCTCGTCTCACACGAATACGATATATCACAAAGCCTGTAAGACAGCATAATTTGTGGTTGAGTTAAAATGTTCTGTTTCCAAGCACATATTTCTGGTTTTACCATGAAGGGTTAAGGCTAAGCAGAGAGATAAACATAAAGAAGCATAAATATGATCTGCATATGAAAAAGTAGATATAAGAGGCACAGAAGATGTTGACCAAATTGAGACTCCATGCAAAAGAAGTGTTTGAAGTGCAACATGTTACATTCATTCTTTCTTTCAAGCCTTTTCTCAACTCTACAGCATCATGTATCCTAATCCCTCATAAGCAATGGAACAATACACTTGTTAATAACACACATTCTGTGGGACTTGCTGTATCCATCTGGTTTTGTAAGCTACTCACAGTAACTTCAAGTCACATGCTGACAGGAACTTTGAATCAACTCCTTAGATAATTTTTACATGACTTTGATGCTTCCTTATTATGGGAGAGTTAAAGCAGATTTATGAAGTAAGTTTTAAAAAATGTATGACATCCATCAAATTGGCCCACATCACCTTGCTTTGCACGATACCCAAGGCGTCGTGCCTTATCTGGTCGTGAAGGACGAGGAGTACGATGAAGAGTGTTGAGTTGTCTATACTGCCAACATCGGATACGAAGCAGGTAGCGCATGACATCTGACTGCTTCTTCCGGTAGAGCTCTTGCACATACTTGTAGGCTCCCATCTTCGCTGTTTAGGATCTTGAAAAAACAAAAACATTTGAACCATTGTGGGCTGTCAGTATTGTTCAAGTACACCAAAACCAACTCATAATCCCTTCAGTGCCTTGTTTTATAAGAGAAAGGAAACCAATTGAATTGCCTCTCAGCAATTCTTATACTTTCCATCTCTTGCATTATTTTAAGATCAGGGGGTGACTATAGATGCCACATGGCATCTATATCCACCTGACCACAGAATGGTGATCAGCCTGAACTGATCAGTCATCATTCACTGTACAAGACACCAAAAACTTGACACTCCTCTCTCAACAACTTATTGCAATTCAGGTATGAAAACGAAGTTTTCTTTCTCTACTTCTTCGTGAGAAAGTCTAATGATCTGCAAACTGGTAAAATAATTAGACGCCAAGAACTAAGAAAATGTCCAAGCATAGGCTATGAACTCATTCAAATAGCAATTCGCAGGCTTACAGTGCTTTCACTTTGAATTCGTACCACCTTTAGCATTGGCCAAGGCGATATTATGGACTTATGGAAGATGCAACCGAGTGACGGGCTCCTTCCGGCCTTCGAATTCTTCCATGCGGTACGTTTTAAATTTGCTGATTCAGATGTAAAAACAATATAGTATGGCGAAGTTAGGGCAAGTCCTTAGGGTAGACCTAGGCCTCATGTTAGGCCAAAATGATAAGAGCCTTACATCAGCCCTGCACGATGGAGGCCTAACGTTAAGCGAAAAAGTTTGATAATGGAGGCCAAACGTGAGGCCGAGTCGGTCAACCCTCGAGTTAGGCCGAAAATCCATCAAATCGGCAGAATATAACTTCGCCTAATTAAAAACCGGCATAACTTCGTGCTTGAAAGATGGAGTGAACTCGAGTTACTAACCTGGACCCAATGGAAACGACGAGAAATTCACAGGGTCACAGGAGAATCGTGCATGTCATCATGGACGATGACGGGAGAAAGAGAGTTGCCCGCTACTTCAACCAGGTGGCAGCATCTGTCGCTCGAGTCTCCGCGTGGCCTCCCGCCAGAACAGTCCATGTCTCCGCTCGCTTCCTCACCTGCATCTTGTCCTGCTGTTTTCTTTCTTAAGGGCCAGACTGATTGATTATTAAGATCAGCGTCGTTTCTCGTACAGGAATAGCATGTACGGAGTTTTGGGGGCCTTTTCATCACGCGCTTTGTCCAAAGGCAAGCGGGATTCGCCTACTCGCGTAAAAGGGTGTTTTGAGGATTATCGGAAATCAGAAACTACAAAATGTATCAAAATTATGTGGTTGGCTTATTTTTGTGATTAGGAAGTCAAGAGCATCATTTGGAACTGCATACTCGATTACTTTTTTTTTCTTATAGCTTAGGAAGTTGTGACATAAAATTTGGCATAGAAACGTATTTATAAGTCGAAAACGAGAGTATACAAGTTTTGCTCGAAAACTTTCAATGATAAAAAAAAGCTACGCCTGCTAATGAGCTTCTCGCAGCGTGAAGGGGATGCACGGACTGCATGGACCTGCCTCACGAGTGCCTCCCCGTCTCCTCTCAACGGAGGAAGGTGTCACTTCACTCTGCGGCGAGTGTGATGCTCGACTGTCAAAACAAAAACGGTGAATTGGATTCCATCATTATTGTCCCAATTCTAGAGGTATTCCTGATAAAACCTCGATCTTCGTGTGAATGATGAGAGAAGAGAGAAAGAATTTTTTGCATCAAGCCGTCCCAGCATTTGCACAAAAAAACTGCAAAACTCATGGTGACGGAGTTGGAGGTATTCACTCACTAATCTGCGGTAATACCTCCATTGATCTTTGACGGTGTGCGGTTTCTCTCGAATTCGTGCCTTGGACGTTAAATGTTGAAGTCACCTCTTTTGAAACGAGGGCAGATTTATATTACCAAGAACCTCATAAAAGAAAATGGCCCTAAAATGCGATAATAAAACCTTGTACGACCCAATATGACCTCGTGACACAATAGCGAAGAGACCCCCATGGACCCAACACGGTCTCATTTCCCGCAGGAAGACCCGGTCCTGCCCGAATCCCCCACGATGTCAATCGGCCTCCCCCCACGGACCACAATGGGCGAAGCCTCGAGTCGCGGGGGGGACTGGGACGAGGGGGAGGCCTCTCATCTTCGATTGTACGAGGGGGGGGGGGGGGGGGAAAAGGAGGANGGGGGGGGTGGGGGGGGGGGGGGGGGGGGGGGGGGGGGGAAATGAAGCATCTCGGCGCGCGTGCGCAGAGCCACATCCTCTCTCCCCCTGCACCCAGTGTCTCGGCCTTCTTCAGAGTTCCCAAGCCTCAGCATCGCGTAGTGAGACCCCCGCATCCCTCCCATCCCTTCCGGGGATTTCCGCTCAGACGAGCGACGACGTCGGCGACTCACGGACCCCCTCGCGGTGAGGCCTCGGCTTTTCCTTCTCTCTTGCTTCTTCGTCTTCACTCTTTTCCCAAATCGGATTTTCCTGTTTGCTCATTTCGGAATGGGCCTTAAAGGTCTTAAGGACTATTTCCTCACGCTTTAGTCAGCCTTCGCACTTTAAACCACGAAGTCCCTTTCCGGTTACTACCGTTACTCGGACTTAACCGCGTTTTCGAGGTCAGGATGGACGATGTGACCCCCGTGTGAGCCGTGACACGCACTCACTGGGACAGTCATTCATCGCCTGTCACATTGTTCATGCAGGTCAAAGAAGATCCTCTTGTCTCTCCCGAGATGCAAAGTGGGTCGACATTTTTTTTTTTCCGAGACGAAAAACAAGGTTTATTGAAAACAATAAACCAGTGCAATTTTCTTGCAATATTTGCAATCCCACATGTCCCAGTCCCGCGGGACCACTCAGCCTTGTTTACGACACATTCGGAAATGGATATTTAAATTAGATGCAATATTTTAAATCAGATGTGTTCCATTCCCGTCCGTGACCATAAAATCCAGTTTTTTTTTTCTTCGGATAAAATATTCGATGCAATCTGAAGGGAAGAAAAATCCGAAGCCGCATTAATATTACATCGGATAAATATTTACTCTCATATCATATCCAAGAAAGAAAAGTACTTTAGTAAGTGTTTATGACAGCCATAATGTACATGATGAAGCCTGTCATAATCCTGCCTGTCCGAACGATGAGCTTGATGATGATGATGAACTTGTTGCTCCGGAGCATTCCCGATAACGAGAGGCCCGAAAACCGGAAGGCTTCTTTCAATACAATCCACGCTCGACATAACAAATGTTCTTTTTAACGATTTTTTTTTTCCAGTCCCCGGCCGTTCGCCCATTCACATGGGAAGAATTTATCGATAAGTATATAGGGGAAAATCTATCAAAATTTAGCACTTTCTCATTATTTTTATTGTCGGACTATTCCATGACAAAACGTCCCAAAAATTCGCAAATTAACACCCGATCATCTTAGATTTTGATGACATTCCTAAATCAAGGTTATTATATCCGAAAACTCGGAAAGGTAATAGTTCAGTCCCATCGGGTCAATAAGTCAGATGCTACGGGATGGCCAAAATGTAGGGTCACCTTCTAACCTCAGATTTTGATATCCCTGTAACTCAAGAACTATTCGTTCTAGAGTCTTGACTAAGGTGTCGATTCACTGGAAATCGCCTGAAAATGTCAAAATATGTATTATAAGATCATTTGAATCAAAAACACACAATGTTATTTATGGACAAAAAATTTGACCTTTGAACCCCCCAAAAATTAAAATCTAAAAAAATACCATGAAAAGGGCAATGACTCTGCTACTAATATGCAAAATTACGGATAAGTAATATTTTATTGTATTCCGTCAATAAATTTTTGAATCAGAAAATCCCGCATTCCGGATTCCGGATCAAGTAATAGAAATGATGGTTGCGTGTGCGAATGGGATTTCCTTGCAGAAATTCATGCATGATGAACTCTGAGATATGACGACATTCAAAATTTCAGAGCTCTAGCCCAAACGGTTTAGAAGATACTGAGCCCCAAAGGTAGCCCTCCGTGGGAAAAGTCATCCCAATAATCAAACGGGTACTTTAGTCCTTAATTGGAAAAGAGTTCGACAGTCGAACTTGTCTCTTGAGAAGAGCAGACCAACATCATGAATCAATTCCCCAGATTCAGCCTATTGTAAAATGTACAAATCTAGAGAAAATTATTTGAATACTGCATGGTACTGAATCCTAAACCATAGAATATTATTGGACCGTCGTCTTCCTAACGATTTTGCAGCATTAGTCGAATACACTTGACGATATTGGTTTGCACTTGTCAGGTGGCGTGAAATGATACTATCATTTCCCAGTAACTTTAATCTGTAACATAATCGAATTCCGGAGTTGGGGGCTGCATTCACATGGCAAGGTTTTAGTTGCTGGAGTGTCTTTCTCGACAAGTGTAAATATACATGCAAGTCTAAATGCTGAACCTGGTGAGAAGATTTTATTGTCAACTTCACAGAGTATTGATATAACGTTGACATTTTACTCAGGCGTCTACCTCCTGTAAAAAAAAAAAAAAAAAAAAAAAAAAAAATAAAAAAAAAAAAAAAAAAANGAGGGGGCTTTCATGTAGCACATGTTTCTCATTCTTATCTTGTTTGAAACATGAAATAAAAGCCGTGAAAAGAGTAGAAAATGACAACCTTGCAGTTTTCAAATGAAACTTCCCGTTCTTTCAAAGTATATAGTTCCAATTTAGCTATTTTCATCGTTATTATCTATAGTATTTTAACATAACAGGAGCTCATTGTGTTACCGTGATTCCCACATTATGAAAATTAAGAAAATCCGTATCGTATTTGTTAAGAAACATGGTTAACTACGAAAAGCGAAAACCTGTCAAATCTGATTAAGCGTAGTCTCAGCTTTCATTTTAGGCCAACATTTTTTTCCTGGCTCAACTAGAGCCAAAGATAGCCGTCTAACCTTTAGGGTGACTTTTCCCACGGAGAACCTTTGGGGTTCAATATCTTCTAAACCGTTCGGGCTAGAGCTCTGAAATTTGGAATGTCATCATATCTCAGAGAGTTCATCATGTATGAAGTTTTGCAAATGAATCCCAGTCGCACACACAACCACGATTTCAATTACTTGAGCCGGAATGGTATCACATGTGGTAGGGATCTTCTGATTTAAAAATTTATTGGCGGAATACAAAAAAATATTACTTATCCGTAATTTTGCATATTAGTAGCAGAGTCATTGCCCTTTTCATGGTATTTTTTTAAATTTTAACTTTTGGGGGTTCATGCTAAGTTCAAAGGTAGATTTTTTTCCATAAATAGCATTGTGTTTTTTTTTAATTATTAAAATGATATTATAGTACATATTTTGAAATTTTCAGGCGATTTCCAGTGAATCGACATCTTAGTCGAGGCTCTAGAACGAATAGTTCTTGAGTTACAGGGATATCAAAATCGGAGGTTAGAAGGTGACCCTACGTTTTGACCACCCTGTAGCATCTGACCTATTGACCCGATGGGACTGAAATATTACATTTCCGAGTTCTCGGACATAATAGCCTTGCATTAAAAATTTCATAAAATCTGAGATGGTCGAGTGTTATCCATTGGTTGATTTGTCATGGAATCACCCTGTTGTGACCGTAGAGAGTAAGGGAGCGACATCGACCAGCCCTTTATCTTCTCGGGATCCAAAGGACTCGGCCTTAAGGTCAGGCCGAAAGTTGAGAAACTTGAAAATTTTGGAAAGTTCGAATTTTTTTGCACGAAAGGACGACCTTTCTTAGCAAAATGAAATTTTCGCCTGTTCCCATTTCATTAGTTTTCATTATTTATTAAGTAAACTACCTGTCATCTGATAGACTAACTCAAAAAGTTTAGTGTTGAAAAACGTGTTCAAACTGTTCACCGTTTGGACACAGCAGTGTTTCCAATAACATCGTCGAGTGTGTTATGGAGCCCCGTAAACGTTTCAGTTCATCAACGATGTATGGATTTGTGGAGAAAACCTTTTCTTCAAGGAAATCCCACAAAGAATATTAATAATATACAGAGTAAAGGGTATTCATAAATTTATTGAAATCCATTCAACTGTTACTGTGAAGAGAGAATTTAGACGATAGTTTCCCACACATCCATCAAATCCAACGCTTAAGAATATCATTGATAAGTTTGAAGAGAAATCGTTGAGTATGAGAGAGGACATCTCGCGGCCAGCAAAGTTTCATCTTATACTGTACTGCTAGATTTTTTTAAGTTAAAAAAAATGTTATGGGGTTTCTTTGAAGAGAAGGTTTTCTGTACAAATCCACACGTCGTCGATGAACTCAAACGTTCTGCGGTTGCAGCGCTCCGTGACCCATGAGGCACTCAACGTTGTTGAAAACGCTGCTGTATGTTACGGATTGCCCAAAGGAATGCCCTTACAAAAATTTCTTACCTGAGGTAAAATTGGGACGATGAAACTGAGGTAAAAAAAAAAAAGATAAAAAAAAAGCACTTTTTCTTCCCTCCCTCAACCTGTGAGGTTGATAAAGATCAAGGGAAAAAACGGTTAAATTTGGACGAACGAGGGGGTAGCGTTTTGTATGGGCGGTGAACGGTTTGAACGCTTTTTCAAGACTAAACTTTTTGAGTTTGTCTATCAGATGACATGCAATTTACTTTTAACAAATGATGAAAATATAGGTTAATGAAATGTGAAGCATTTTTTGTTGCCACCCTGCTCGAGTGAATAAATAAATAGGAAAGAATCTCATTTAAAGCATCATGAAAATTAAATATTAGAATTATCTGGGTGGGTGACATTGCAATTTTAATTTTAATAGGTCTGCACGAGTTGCTGTTTGCATCAAGGGTCGAAGGGGTGTCGGAGTGATGTCGTCGGGTCGGACCGCATGAGAATGGCGGCGTCGGTCCCGATCGGGGAGGAGAGGCAGTACAACTGTGAGTTTCCCTGATTTTTTTTTGAATCAGTTTGGACGAGGATTGAAGGATGTGCGGTACTGCAGTTCTGGGGAGCGAGTACTGCGCGGGGTACCGGGATGCGTTCGGGGGGTGGACGGAGGGCTTCTACTGCCCGAAGCCGGAATCGCAGCACGAGGTGTATTGCTGCGGGGCGCCGAGTTACAAGTACTGCTGTGCGAGGAGGGACCAGCATCTGCTGGAGGAGACGGACATGTGGGTTTTGTGGGGGGGGGGGGGGGGGGGGGGGGGGGGGGGGGTTAAGGTAACAACCACAAAAACCAGAATAACATTTTTGTTCTTCAAGGTATATAAATGAAAATTTGCACAGAGATGCGATTTATCTTTACCAATAAGTATATGAAAAAAGAGAAACTTTGATAATGTGTGTGCCGTAGTGCAACTACGCCTATTTACGCTCCACGTGCGGTAGCGGGTTGTCGTGACGCTTGCATCCCGAAAACGTGTAGGCGGAAGAGTGTACCGTCTGGAGAGCAGCAGCATGACGAGCGGGATGGCGAACATGTACTCAGGGTCCGCGGGTCCCGGGACGCCAGTGACGGCAACGGGACACGTCCCCACGTCTCTCATCCCCATCCCCATCCCCATCCCCGCGTCGAGCGGGACCGCCAGCACCCTCCCGAGACAGGCCCCGCTCAACCGCACCTTCAGGCCCTCGGGTATGTCCCCCGAATCCCCCCGACTCTCCCCGACACTCCCCGACCGCGAATGCCTTGTCCATTGCAGATTCCTCCACGCTGCGTCGGGACCGCTCTCGCTCCCGAGACGACGAAGAGCCCGAGAAGGAAAGAAAGAAAGACAAAGCCGACGCGGAAGGAGACGAAGGAGAGGACGACGACGAGGAGGAGGAAGAGGAGGAGAGGCCGTTGGTCGAACCACCTGCTCCATTCAACAATCCCAGAATCACTCCCATTCAAACCACCGTCCCTTCTTCCACCGATACGTCAACGTCAGTAGTTTCTTTTTGCATTATTAATATTTTCATGTTAATTTTTTCAATTTTCAATTTAATTTAATTTCGTTCTGGTTGATTCTAACGATGCATATTTTACAGGACGATGAGTTCATTCTCGTCTGCCACTATCGGGAGGCCCCGAAGCTTCGCGGGCCACCTCCATCCCAATCCCCATCATCATCACTACCAGCAGCACCATCACCACGAGTACCGCCATCTGTCGGGGACGGCGACGCTGGGGCCCGGTCGACGGAGCCACAGCTCCACCTCCACCCACGTCCTCCCGCCTGAAGACGCTCTCTACAGATCCACAAAGTTCTGAACATGCACAGGGAACGTGAGCAGGGAACCCGAAATGAGCGCGCTCAGGTGAATCTCACACTACTGCCGCATAGAGGTGCCTCGTTCGCATCGCGAACAATCGCTTTCAGGACGCAACGCCCAGTTTTGCACAGCATCCAATTTTGCACAACATCCAGATTTGCACAGCGTCCATCTGTGACCCAATGTGTAGAGGGTGAATGTTTCGATAGCCGTTAAGACGTGTCTGTGCCAAATGAGCTGTGGTTCAGTGTTTACATAGACTTTTGGCATGGTTTAATGCATTTTTAGCAGAGACTCTTTTCAGCTGGAGTAACAACAGGGAGAGGAAAGGGGATTTAAAGAGGATTTTCTGATTTCATTCCGATTCGATTTGGGACCCATCGCTTAAATCTTCCCAGTGTTACAACTGGGCTTTGCAGCATTACTTCAATGCAAAAATGTAAGTTAAGAAAAGAGCTTATTTGTGATGGCGTACTCAAAGATGAGATCTGGACTGGGCTTTTGTCAGCTTCTTTTGCGTATTTTCTAACATTGGTTTCGGGATCTTATTGATGCGGAGGTTGTACAGAATGTCTTTCTGTAGACAAATTTTATTTATTTATTGAGTCTGGAGTAACCGTTTATTTTGTGCTTAGATTGACTGCATGTTTACCCCAGATTGATGTCACTTCTTTCTTCCTTTCCTTTCTCTGGCTCTTCTTTGAAAACAGTATCAGGGAGTCTTGGCATGCCTCAAGAGTTACAGCCAATTGAATCAAGAAAATCGTCAAATGTTGAATCCACTGCTAGAACATTGAGGAACATACTTTTTGTGTGGGAATATTTTATGGGTGGCAATGGGGGAGGGGAGGGGAGGGGAGGAGGGTGCTGAAGTGCCTTCTTGACCCAAACAAAACGTGACACCACTCCAAGGTCTGCATGCAGTCAGTCAATGCAAAATATTCTTTCCTTCAGATTTCATGGTAAAAAAAAGTTGCCCATAATCATATTAAGGAACACAAAAGTTTTTATATTTTCATAAAAATCTATGTTGCAATCACTCTGCCATTCCAAAGAAGTTGACTCAGCCTACACTAAATGTCTCTAATAAGGAAAGAGAGACCTTGTCCATGCTTCCACACTTATGAGGTGCATTCAGTTCAAGAAATGCTTAATGATGCACTAATGATGTCACTTCATTCAGGATTAGCTCATATTTTAGAAAGCAACTGCAAATTATTTTGTCTTTTCTTTCATTCATTGTGCTTGGAAATATTTGAATCCAGAGCAACATCACTGGAAAATGTTTGTCCAAACAAGTTTGTGGGGAGGCAGTAGTCTTGGGACATACATTTCATTGTTTTTTGTCACTGAATTGTTTTGCTGACTGTCTTTAAAATGAAATCAGTGTTTATTATTTTGTGTAAAAAAAATTGCACCAGATTAATGTGGAAAATACAGGGTATGTGGGGAACACATCAAGCAACAGCTTAGCAAAATCAGTTTTCTTTTATACTGAGGCAGAAATGCAAAAAAATTGACAAGTGAAACTTTTTGAATGCAACTCATTGATAATAATTGGAATTAAAATGTTCTGTCTCTGTTTCCACCGCAAGTACCTGAATTGAGGGCCCAGACGTGGAACATTTTGAGAGGATGAGGTGATGGCAAAAAGGGATTCAACTCATGGGTGCTGTGCTCATTTGCTTGACTGACAAGTTTATTACAGGACTTGTAATATGCCAAGGAACTGTTGGAGGCAATTTTGTGAAGTCTGCTTATTCTCCACATCTGCCAGAGGATTGACCAGCCGATCCAATTAAAATTGGAGGAATGGATGCAGTCATTAAAAAGTTCTTGGTCTATTTGGGATTGAGAGAGTTACAAAGACTATTTAAAAGTTTCTCAAAATGATTCAGTGCGAAACAAGGAATCTTGTGGCATCATTCCCCAAAAGCTAGGAAACAAGGTGGCTGTGGGTTATAAGCATTGTTTGCACAGACTTGAGGGATTCATGGACATACTGGACTATGTCCACAAAATAGTATTTCTTTCCTAGAACTCATTCTTTTCTCACATAACAGCAGGACTAAGGCAAATGACTGCATTTCATTAATCATTAAGGCTTCTCAAAATACTTGTGAAAAATCCAGTAATTGTATAGTTACTGTTAGAATTTTAATAATTCATTACCAATGGCAACGGTAAGTCAACAATTATTTCAATAATGCTTATATCATCTTTTCAAAATTTGCTACAGTATAACAATCATTCCTCCAGGAAATGTTTTTTGAAACAGGGCTTTATCCCTTTGCAATCTCATCTCATGCAAGCAATTTACATGCATTGAGCGAGTCAGATTCCAATGTCAATGGCCTGCAGAATAACTCCCTAACTGGAGAGTGATTTAAAGGGTGGTTTATGTTCATTCAATTTATGTGGTCAGAATTTTTTGGGCTTCCATGAATGCAGTTTTGTTGCTCACATTTTTTTTTCACTTTTGCACTGTCAATGTATTGAGGTACATTCTGTTATCTACTAACTATATTGAACACTTATCTTTGCTTGGCTGAGTATTTAAAAAATTTGAGGGAGCAGTTAAAGCTGCACTGCCCAGTTAAAGGGTTAACTATGCATCCTTGCTACTTGGAGCAAGATCCCAAGAGATACTTTGTTAAGTAAATTCCCATTCTTCTACTACCAACTAAGAAAGCTAAATCAGTCTTCCTAAGGTTTCCACTTGAATTGTTCCTGGCTTTCTGTGGTGAAATTACCTAAAACTGTTGAATTATTTGGTGAAGGTGCAAATTGTAAACTGTCTTGGTGTGCTCCCCCTTTCGTGCATGTTATCCTATCTTCCATTGTGCTTCCTCCCTCCCCCAGCTCTCAGAGAGAAGAGGCCCTGAGTCTTTACCAGTAAAGCACCAAGAATGAAATTGAAATGCATTAACCCTTTCAGACCCAAATTAAGGCCACTATCGGAATACCATACTTTTTTGCATTTTGGAGCTCTTTTGCTATTCTACTTTTAAATTTTTATGTTCTACATAACGTTTTTATATTTTGTATCCATTTACCATATCATATATATTTTGTATCCATTTACCATATCATACCATATATTACCTATTATACATGTAATTATATAACAGAAAATTACAAAACTGAGAGATGAAAGAAGGCCTCTGATGAAATTGAGCCATGCATAATTACACCCATTTTAGTGTAATATAGGGTACAAGGTCACAAGAACCCCAAGGAATTACCATAGACACAATGAAAATGCAATGTCCATTAGAATGGATGCCAGGTCTGAAAGGGTTAAACATCTGTTTAATGCTTGCTTCTCCCATTCATAAGCACTCAGGCCTGTTTACTTCCACTTGAAAGATGGCCAGACTGGAAATATCAAAGCCATCCCATATACTAAGTGAATCAGTGACATGGAATCCCATAAGACATGTAACAGAAGTGCTAGGATACATATAATATATATGGATAACATATGCTTCATGTGATTATGGATATTTTATAGTCATTCCAATAAAAGACAAGATTTCTCCAAAATGAGGTCAACTTCATTCAGTAGAAGAATCTCTAGACAGAAGATCTTGATTTTAAAAACAATGAGAGACTCATTGACAAGGAGCATGTATGGGAACGTGCGGAAGACGTGTTCCCATCTGGGAAACTGGGCCAAGAGGACCGGGACTTAACCAATGAATTTCATTCGACTAGAGGGACAAACCAGACTGGTAAGAACGAGAAAAATGGGGCAGGCAGAAAAATAATGCATTTCCATGCAGTAAAGCCCCATAGCCAGAATCAGAGTAGAAGGAATGGTCCCCAACAAAACACAGTGATGGTTCATGCTACACCAGCATGTTCACAACATAAAAAAGTCTGTGTTGGTCTTGTCTCCATTCCTGTTCAGGACATCACAAGTATACAACTGACTGTATGGTACACCATTATTCCACGTGAAATAAAAAAAAACCCTGGGGGGAGGATGGAAGCGCGAACCGACCTTGGAATGTCCAATAAATTGAAGGGAAATGAATAAAAACAACCTGGGGGAAATCTGATGAAAACAATAATAGTGTGCTCTCCCGAAGAGAAACTAAGCAGCACAAGTGTCCATCACAGATACATTCTCATCAGCCTGGTGCCTCTAACAAGAAGAGACATGAAAGCATTTGCTTCATGAGCAAGAAAGTGCTTGAGCACTGTCGGATCCAATCACGAGTCGCAGGAGAGCTGTGTCTCCACTGCTCCTAGGAGAGATGTGGCTGCATCATCATCATCTTCATCATCCTCATCATCTTCGTCTTCATCTTCGTCCTCCTCTCGTCTTTCTTTTTTGACGGGAGGTGGCATAGACTTTCTAGGTTCTCCTTTCCTCTTGTTCCCAGTCCGTGCCTTCTCAGCATCATTTTTCTCCATTTCATCTTCTTTGTCTTGACTGCTTCCATCATCTCCACTCATGCCTTCTGATTCTGAAACATCCCAAAAGACAATGTCACAATGTCAACACATTGAATGTCACAGAGCAAACCTGCATGTTGCAAAATCTTCATCTGGCAGTTAAATTGCTCACCTGGGCCAAAATCATCATCCCCTCGTGATGCATACTCACTGTCCTCCATTTTGAGGATGTACGGGATAACTGAGTGAATCTGGACATTCCCAATGAGTCCAGCAAAGAAGAGCTCCTCATTGAGAGAGGCCTGGAGGCTCTTGAGAGCAGGAAGACGCAGGAGGAGTCGACTCATCCTGTCTTCCCCCCCCTCCTCATTTACCTTCTCCTTCACATGATTGCGCAGCTCTTCCAGGGCCTTCTCTTGAGCCCTTTCCACCACCTTTCGATTCCCAATGCTGGGAAGATCTGATCAAACAAGGAGGAATGACAATCACAGATGACCACTAATGAGAAGGCTTCCAGCATCTGTTCCATTGCCAACTGACCAGGGCTGAAGAGGAGAATGGCTTTGAGACAGGCGAACTCCTTCGCATCAACCTCCATCCGAACCATGCTCGTCACAAGCTCCCTGATTCGGGCTATGTGCTCGGCCACCTGAATAAAATGAGTCGATCTATAACCAAAGATGTCATCTTGAAATTATTAAGTCAAACTTCAAAATTATATTGCTTTCCAAATAAAGTCTCTCAATCTGAAGCTACACATCCCACAACAAAGCCTCTATTGTAAACCCAAGATAGAGAGAGCCACCTATGGGCGATGCAAGTGGCCCATGGACTGACCTGGTTTATCTTCTGGACAGGTATAGAATCATGATTAAGTGCAAGTTGAAGATGTGTGATGATGGTGGAGAGGATCTTCTTCAACCCCATCACATCATGACACTGAGCCATGCCCAAAGTGAAGAGTTCTGACCAACAGCCTCGGATCAGGGCTTCACGGGTCTCTTGGCTGCTGGTATGAAGGATCGCATGGAAGCTTTAGAGCACTTCAACTCAAATGGCAGATGAAGAAAATGTTTAAAGTCTCACGAGAGAGCTTGGAAGAGGGGGATTGTTTTTGCCCAATGGATGGACAAGAACAGGAGGCGAGATGCAGTCTCACAGATGTAATGGACATTGAGGTGAGACGGGACCGGTGAGGGAGTCGTGAGCCTGAAGACCACACTTTCATCACTCAGCAGTTGCTCCTCCAAACTCACAGAGACTTCCCCGTCACTGTCGCCGTCTTCGTCCCCGTCATCCGACTTGTCAAAATCCCCCGTTGAGATCTACATACAAGTGCACAACCAAAACATAAGTATGACGTGGACACCAGGTGTACACAGACCCAAACCCTGATGGAAAAATGGATTTTACCAAGCGATTCATCGTTTCTAGAGCTCTCTCCTTCACAGGAGTGACAATTGTATTGGGAAGGGATGAAATGTCTCCATTCATGGACTTTGGACTCTCACTGGCCATGGGTCTCTCTCTTGCACTGCTGGCATGCACTGACGTCATCAATGGCGCTGTGGGAACAATCGCATATAACAAATTAAAAGGTTGAAACCTTTAAAATTTTTGGAATTCTCCATTACGATGAAGAACTGAACTGCATTTTTCAAAGAGTAGGGATATCACCCCTGTCTGATCAAGTTAACTACTACGGTGATTTTTCTCATCATTTTCCACAAAGATTCATAATTTCCTTTTTTAGTTAAACAGACCTGCTGTTGTTTAATTAAAAAAAGGTTGAATGAGTGACGAATACAAGTTCAACTAAAACGAAAGACAACTAAATTCTGCGCAACAGTTTTCCCGCAACCACATACAAAAACAGACAATTCCAAGACGACAAATTCCCAAGAACACTAACGTTTGTGACTGCTGTTCATAAGCCCTGCCTCCAGGAGCGTGTTCATCCTCTCCTGGAAGTTGATGCTGAGCTGATCCGTGCCCCCAGAGTCGCTCCCGCTCCCATACTCCCTCCGGATGTAGATCTTGCTGTTCCCGTTCCCGAGGCCCAGGGACCCCCCAGACGTCGACCCGAGGACCATCCCCCTCTGCGGCTCCATCCCAATGGGTCGCCGCTCCGACTGCACAGCTGAAACAGCCCGAGCTGTAAATGCCTCTTGTTTCTGCTTCATCGCCGCGAATGCCGCCATACCCCCTCCCACAAGCAAAACGGAACCAAGACAATGCAGTTACCATCACACCGCATGCCCATAGCAAGGCACTTTTGAAGCCGACAGAACTGGCATCGATTCCGGTGGTGCTTCGTCACTTCGCAGTCCTTCTTCCCTCGACAGACGTAAGCCAACTGCTTCCGGATGCTGCGTTTGAAGAACCCTTTGCATCCCTCGCAACTGATGGCACCGTAGTGCCTTCCTGCAAGTACACCCACACGCGTCAGAAACATCCCCACCGGTGGCAACATTTAAAAAATTTTAAAACGCGAAAAATAATGCCAACCAGAAGCCCTGTCTCCACATACGACGCAAAGCTCCACCTGCATACCGAGGGTGGACTTGGGATCATCCTTATCTGCCAACCGGTAACTGGGCGCCCAGTCGCTCTGCCCCCTGCAACCGCATCATACACCATCAAGACACAGTACCAGAACATCGCCAAAAAATCATCCAAAACCAAACCAACCCGAGAGGAGAGGCAGCAGGAAGTAATCCGGACTGAAAGAGGATGATGGAGTTCGCCGGCGCGTTGATGCCGGCGAAGGAACCTGGCGTCGCGGGGTTTGCGACTGCGTTCACCGGCGACGACACTGAGGAATTCCCTGAGGATAGATGAGCTTCAGTGAGGAGTCGGGGTTGTGACGGATTCAGTCCCACATGGTCAATGATCAATTCTTCCATGAGACAATCACATGCGCAGGTGCAAGCCCACAAGAGCCAGGTCATCAGTCATCAGTCACCACACAAATAGATACACACAGGGTGGGGGAGAAAGAGAAAAGAAAAAGAACCAAAACCAGGGTGCAGGTCAGTGCAAATCCTTCAAACATCACGACCACAAGCAACTAATCAAAAAGCAAAATCTACTACATGGTAGTGCAGGGTGCTAAAGTGGGTCCCGACTCCCAACATAAATATATATTTTTGCCAATTTCAAGATGAAAGGAAATTTTTAAATCACTTCTATCAGAAATTGCCATCAAATTATAATAGTGCTTACTTCAACTCATCCCGTTCCTTGACAAAGAAGAGGTCCAAATGTATAAATTGCAAAACTACTAGAAAGATGTAACCTCGAAATCCCAATTTTTACAATTACAATTAAATTACAATTTTTATTTCCTGCCTGAACTTAGGAGGTAACAAAAGCGGTAGTACAGCCTAAAGGATACACAGATAAACACAAATGACTCTACATGCATGCTTCAAACGCGACACCACGAACTCCATCGCGGAGCACTATTGCATTAGGACCTAATGAGAAAACACAACCCTCTCTCCCTCTGGATGAAATTAGGACCGACTACAGTCTGGGCGAATGACGAACCCCAGAGTGGACGTGCGATGCCTCATGATCTCCGGTTCCCCTTTAAAATTACCAGAGTTCCACCCATACACACTAGTTCCTACCTGGCAAGTGCGGTTTCGTCTCGGCAAGACAGAGATCACCAAGCTCCAACCATAACGGATCGGAAGGAGGCTGACTCCATTGCGACACGTACATGTCCACCGAACATGACATACGAAATAGGACAGAGAGAGAGTACGAAAGAGGGAAACTGACCATTTGTTTGACCTGGCCCCCTTCTCGCCTTTCACCCAGTGACCCCGTTTTCCCCCAACCGCCACCACCCACAGCGACCCAACCCAATCACCCTCTCCCTCACTTCCCCCCCCCCCCACGCCCACGATGTATGACGAAACGGAACTCACCATCGCTGGCCTCCATCTTCAGTCTCTTGGCGTTAATGGTTGTGGAAGGCGGTGGGGAATGATCGCTCCTGGGACCAGATGCCAGGGCACTCATCAGAACAGGCATCCCACCCACCTCCACGTCCACCATCAGACTGCAAATGGAACCGATCACAAAATCCTCATTCAACTCAAGCCATCAATCACCGACTCTTTTACACCTCACCGTCTGACATGCTCAAACGGGGGCGGCAAAAAAAAAAAAAGAGAAAAAGTCATGAGCAGGAAGTATCAAGCATAGGTGAGAATCGAGAACTGGTAAAAGGAAAACGGGGAGGGGAACAGAACCAGCAGGGCAGAAATCAGGCAAAGCTGGAGGGGTAAAGGACCGACCGACATATTTCCCTCTACCTAATTGGGTCGACACACTCTCGGCCTGGTGCGTGTATGTGGGGGGAATGTCTACATAATCCCCGTCCTCTTTCCATGCAACCGTACGACTGGGCCGGGTCGACCTCGGAACGATACCGATTCGAGCCCATCCATCCGTATCATGAACGTCTTTGGCACAGACGCGGATCGAGAGGGAGGGCTTCCGATTGGGGTCTCATATTGGCCGTTTCTGGAGATGGCGTTGAATGAGCGGGAAATGGAAGAAGGAAAGAAAAACGAGGCCAACAGCTCTTTTTCTTTTTCCTCTCTCTCTCTCTCAATCCCCTTCCCGTCACACAGCAAGAGCATTCTACCTTCCCTCCTCGATCAGGTCGAATCCACCATCCCCCCCCCCCCCCTCCCCGAATCCCCAAGTCTCGACATCGCATTGTGAGTCTCGGAGTGGGCGGACGAACCCAAGTGTGACCCAGGGGACTTGAAGGCCGCGTCCCCATTCCCAGGGACAGGGGGGAAAGGGGAAACACCGCTCAAGGCCACATGTCACCATCAACCTCATCTGTGTCAACACATGTTTGTCCTCCCACTGGACTCGATCCATTACGTCGGACCCCCCGCCACCTCCACCTGTTAGTTTACAAGATGACATTCCACGGTCCAAAATTTTTCTGACCGCGAAAGTCCAAGTCTGGCATGCACAATCGATCATCGGTTTCATCGAGAATAGCATCCTATCATTTAAAGTAGGGGGCAGCCGGCATAAAAGTATCAATCCAGAGCCGTGTTAAACGTAAGCCGATCCCCACATAACCAGGATCCACGCCACCACCTCATCCAGATATTTCCTCGTCCGATGAAACGCAATTGACGAGCAAAACATTCTCGGGACTCGATGCGTCAGGAGGACATCACGCCTACGTGCGTTCCCCATCACATCAACAGCGCCCTGCAACGGTTACGAGAGCTAATATTTAGAAACAAATACGATAAGCACGGGCTACGCATGTGTGTCAAATCCAGGAAAGCGGCTGTAGGTGCCACGACGATAAACGTTTCCAAGGGGGAAGCATCACCTGCAACCCACCCCGTATGAAATTTCTCGTACCTGTACGATCCCATCAACCTGCGAGGAAATGAAAACAAGTCCCCCCCCCCCCCGTCAGGGTCGTCAATAGAAGATGACCTTCGCCCTGTCCCTTCCCCGCGACAGAACCCCCCAAAACAAGTGAAAACAAAAATCTCCATCCCCTTTCCCCGAGTGCCCCGAAAATAACCTGTTTTTCCCTCCCCCTTCACCCCACGAGGGGAGAAACATCCCCGCTTGCACATGCTCTACTCCTTCTTGCACGCACATGTGTCAAAGGAGAAGGAAAATGACCCCGGTTGGCATACCCAGCAAAACATCCCCCCTCCGCTTTCACTACGAACTCCCCCCCCCCCCCCCCCCCCCCCCCCNNNNCCCCCCACCCCCCCCCCCCCCCCCCCCCCAGTAGCCCAACGCGTAAGGTTTTTTTTCCCCCTCTGTGAATGGCAACACAAAGGGAGGGAGAGTCACGGGGGCATGACATAGCCTCGACCCAGACCCAGCCTAGCCTCTCTCCCTCTCTCTCAGGCCTCCGGGTTACGCAAGGCCTCGTGCGACATGACACTCTCCATCCTATTTCCCAGGTTTTTGTTTCCCCCCCTCAATTCTTTTCTTTTCACTCTCCCCTTTGTTCGAGCCACGCATTCCTTTGAACCTGTCCTCTCTCGGCACAGAAGGCGTGCCAGGCCGACCGACCCCCGATAATGTCAGTGGGGTAAACAGGACCACCGGCCCCCGTTGCACGAAAGCGACCCCACGTTCTCCGCAGGGCGGACGTGTCTCGCAAGGAGATTCCACCGACTCAGCATTACAATCCAAGATTCACGCTCACTCTCCCCCAGTAATCAAAACCGAGTCCGAACGACGTCATGCCAATCGAGCACTGCCTTTGCACGCATCCTGCGAAGCAACTGGTCGCTCCCATCATCTCCGAATGTCATCGAAATGATACCATTCAACGAATGACCTCAGAAGTATTTCCGACATCCGAAGACCTTCGCTGCCTTATCTTCTCGATACTGAAGACCGCGGTTGACAGGCCAAAAGAAATAGACGGGGGAGGGGAGGGAGGTCAGAAGGGGATCCACGAAGGACGAAGGAAGAGCAGTTCATGCAACCGGGTCGCGGACTGTGCAGGTTCACTGCAGGTCCCGACTCCCTTCTTTCCCCTCTGGGTCGTAACGTTGGATAAGACCGGCTTAGGGCGCCGTGGCTCGGGGCGACGGCCATTCTTTCACATCCCGATCTTCGTCGGACATCCTTTTCCTCACTAAAAGCCCTCTTCCCCTTTCTTCGCCCAGGGAAACCAATTATAGACCTCTTTTCAGAACCCCGCCAGTTGTTTTTAGTCTTCCAAAAGCACTTTCACGTCCTCTAGTGTAAGCTCTTTCTTATCACACGTTTGCTTCAATGGAGCTTTCCCCACGCCGGCGTAGGAAAAGGGCAGGGCAGGGAAGCCGATGCCGCGTAAAAAAGCGTGAGATTGGACAACCCTGTCCCCTCTTTTCCCTCTGGCTTCTGGCCTGTTTTTACCGGATGGTGCTGAGAGCACGTGAGGGGGAGGGAAGAATGCGGGAGAGGGGGGGGGGAGGGATACTGGTTCTGACTTCACCTTGACTCAGCAATTGGGCAACTGCGCCATAGCCTGTCCTCTATCCCCCGAGGCGATCGTAAAGAGAACGCCCGAGTTCCTGTTCCACGACGAGGCTAGGGCAGGTTTCCAGTCGGCCTCAAAAAAAAAGGACGAAAAAGAGAGAGGAAAATAGTTTTTCGCTTCCTTGAAGGAGGTAGTATCTAATGCTCGCGCAGGTACATCGTCGGAGCGAGACGGCATAATGACGCCCTTTGACCTATTCCGTCGGGAATGTTCGATGCCGATCCTCGCCCATGGCCTTTTGCGTCGAGCCAATCCCAAGACCGGGAAATCAGGCAGGCCGAGGCCGTCGATTTCGGCTGACATTTCACCCAGCAAGACTGTGCCTGAACCCCCTTTCGTCTCATCGTCGCAGGGACGATGAGGGTACTTGAGAAATGTCGCTTTCATTCAGATAACTGAATGCAAGTGAGCATGCCACCGCAGAAGATCATCCTTTCCTGCAGGTCTGATTAAGAGGCGATCATCCTGAAAATTACTTGACGAGGGTGACTTGAAAGTGAAATTTCTAAGGCTATCCCCGGGCGACGACGAACTACCAGATTCTAACTTGGTGCTTGGTGTTATTAGCTTGTGACTACTGCGTGACCGTGTGACATCAGGGATAGGTATTCTTAAGAGCACGACTTCCTATTCTGATAAAATATATTACATATCGTGTTCCAATATCCCAGAAAAGATTTAAAATGTCAAAGACCGGAGTCTCCCTGTTGTGGAAACCGTTGGGGGGTCTAAGTTTTTTTTTTCTTCATAACAGATGCATTTACTACAGCCTTGCATTTATAGCATTAGGCAGAATGTAAACGTAAGAGCAATCCAATTTCCTTGACCAATTTACATACAATCAATTTATAATTGAAAACGACTAATTTAGTGCACGTGCCGCATCTTCCTTCATAAAACTGACATTGGAAGGATTGAAAAAATGATTCTGATAAATACCCAACCCTACATAGCAGTTCAATAGTGGTACAGGACACAAGATTAATGATCAGAACCGCCTCATCTCTCATCTTAAATTTCGGCCAAGAGAATAAAACGCCTAGGCCCGCGAATCGTCCCAACGAGAAAAGGCAACACGCAACATAAGCCCCACGTACGCTCTGCTATCGCTCGCATCAGCTGTCCGAAAGGCGATCGCAGTCCGGTGTCACAGTAGGCGGATGTCAGTCGCGCCACGAAGGCCATCCGGGCCCGCTGCTGGGTGAGTCAACAAAGACGGGGCGATTCCATCGAATCACATGATGTCACGGATGGAAAAATGTGGGAGAATAACACACAGATACGAGAGATGCTACAGACGGGCGCGCAGCGCAAACACTTTCGAAAAAAAAACTCTATCTCTAGGCATTCATGCATTCATTCCTCCGACGAAGGAAAGGAAAACGTGTAAAATTCTTTATCAAGACAACCTGACAAGCGATAAGGACAGGAAACGAAAGTTTATAAGCTCAAGAACCTCTGCTCATTTCAGAATTCCCGGGGAACCGCCAAGCAGCCTGGAAACCCAATTTCTTCTATTTAAACAAATCATCTTCCAATCTAAGTAAACATCAACTACATCATGAACTGATACTTATTCTCTTCGGATGGCTACCGAACGAGGAGCGTACTATGTATGAACCATCAACGGAGGTGCGATCCGTCAAGCACTTCTCAATCTCAATGTTCCCAAGCGTAATAAAACCTTCACCCTGTAATTCACACCGCTTAGTGTAACTCGATTGAGAGGCATCAGCTGAAAGGGGACTTTAAAGCAGATGTAAAAGTCAGGCACAATTAGCGCGAAGGGGCGTAGCAGACTACACGACAGCATAATGGACTCCCCATGCTTCACTCCATTGACCTGGATAGATGGACGGTCCATCACCTTTCTCCCAGGGGGGGAATGATTCTCGAAGAAACACGAAACATGGTGTGTATCACGTGGCTGAAAGGGATGGTGGCACCCTACTGTCCACGGCGAAGGCCATCAAGATCTCCTATATGCCCTTTAAGACGCGGCATAATGACCTTGTACAGACTACGAAGGCGAATCAGCAAGGGATCAAGGAATGACTCGTGCGGGTTCGGTGTCATTACTGAGTAGGGTGGGGAAGGGAAGAAAATGCAAGGGGGCGAGAATACTATGCTCACCTAGTGGACAGTGAGAGAGAATGAAATGAAGAACAAGTGGCCACTGGCGAGTATCACTGGTCACCGGACGGCGCGAGGACGGGAATGACCGAAGGACCGAGGGCCTGAGTTCCCCCCTGGAGGCTTGAGGGGCCGTCTACCCTGGTCCGGGGCCTGCATATGACGCCAAACGCCCGCCCTCTTACGAGGTCTCCCCCTCTCTTTTCTCTCGCTCGCAACCGCTCCCCTCTCGCCTCTCCCCTATAGCCCTCTTTGCCCTCCCCTTCCATGCCCTCATCAACATCCTCCCCTCTCTCCTCTTCTTCAAGGACAACCAGCAATGGAATCTCGGCTCTGAGGCCGAATGTCTCTCTCTCCCCCCTCGTACACGACATGCAACGAGGACCGTTCCATGGCACGACCGAGAGGCCAAGGGGAAATCGCCTGTACGAGATGTGTGCTCCGAAGCGTGCGACGTGAATGAAACACAGAATCGGGGAAGAAGGCGGAAGCGAGTCATCAGGGCGTGTAAGGAACTAATCGCCGGGCGAAAACTCCTTCACCTGGGAAGAGTTCCTGGGGATCATCATCAGATGACCGCTCACACATACACGGTCGTTCACCTACCTATCTGGTCATGCCACTCCAAAAGTTTTCGCTCATAAACGTATCTACTCTCCTTATCTACGCAGGCTTCCTGACCCTTCTTCCCTCGTCCGTGTGACAGGAAACGAGGTCAGTCCCCCAACTGTTCAAGGGCGCACGTAGCCTCTCCTGCGGGATCTCGCAACCCGATCGGAATCTTATCTTGACCTCCCTTCTGACCTTGAACCACCCCCCTACCCGCAGCTGAGGACATGCATACATTTCTTTTTTTCTCTCTTGTCTCACAATCCTTTCAACCGGAATCAACCCCTGCGGCATTGTCTCACCTGAAATCCTCAAGCACCTGTGGGTTTATGAGCTGACACCTAGCAGGATGGCGCCGAAACTCTACCTCCCTCACTTCTCATCAGATGTCGCAGGCGCGTCTCTAATCCCCAGGTGCACGCATTTACCGAGAGCTTGCTTAACCTAACCACGATTATATAAACGTTTACTTTTAGGGCTTTTTCAACTAAAAACGATCGACAAAATTATCTTCTAACGAGATAATTTTCAGAGATGCTCCCGAGTTACGAGGTATCGCAATAAAAAAAAAAGAATTTACCATCAACATAAAAACTCAACAATAATTCAAAAAAGAGACTCAAACCCTGCTCAGATAAAATTCCTGACTTCTATGCGGCTCCAAGCTCATCTGCACACCCACAAGTTATGATCGCGTCAAGTACTATAGGCCTGACACTGTTCGACTCGTGAAACATAATGAACGACCAGCAAAAGACATCCCAAGACCTCCTGGTCGACACCCATCAAAACCGCTTTGCAATATTTACATATCTTCCTCAACGCGAGTAGAATACCCATGCAGTAGGATCTTCGATATCCTCTCAAGCGCCAAGAGCACAATCCCAACCCACCTCGGAATCCAGATGACATACACACGGGCTCCCACACCGAAAACGAGGCAAAGCCGCCTCAATTGCGTTGCCTCCAACTTCAAGCAACGCATCGTGCATCGCATCACGACCACGAACCACCGAACTCCTCCGCTCCCCATCGCAAAAGATCACGAAATCAGGAGCTCGCCCGGGACAAGTGGTTTACTCGGAGCAGCAAACGCGGGAAACTGAGCCGAGGTCGCCGAGGGTGGAGGGCATTCACACCCCTTTGCCCCCCAGCGACGCGGTCCAGACAGACAAAAAAAAAAAACCTGATTCCATCTCATTCCTTGCTTTAGTGTATGAACGCCGAACCACTGTAAGAAGTACAGTACACCGCAACAATAGAAAAACGATTGAGTGCAAGAAAAGCTTTACAGCAGGCATTCAGATCAACGAAGCTCCCTGATGCGAACTTGCAAAAATTAACTGTCGCCCCGAGTGAAATTAAACTAGCGGCACACCCTAACTGAAACGGTTCCTAACACCCAGCGAATTGATTTACTACAAAGAAGCACAGTAATTTTGTTTTATTTCGTGCCTCCTCAGGCACTGCCCACGACAAGTCTACGGCACATACAAAGCCACATTACATGAAAGCAATATCGACCCATGTTGAAAATAGCGCGAAATGTAAGTACCATCTATGGAACAACCCTGACCAGGCCCAGCCAGCGCCATCTCACGGACGAACTGCTGACCCACAGCCACTTGCCAGAGACATCTACAGTTCAATGGAAACATGAAGCAGGGGTAGGGCTTTCCAAGTGAGAAGGAAAGCGCATCGGATCCTATGACCTCCCGTTTGGCATGCGTTACGTAAGGGACTCACCGCAGGAAGGGCGGAGGGTGCCGAGATGAAGTCTGGAGGAGCACCGGGATTTATCTGACTCAGCTTCGCTTTCGTCGCACTGTTGGGAGTCGCAATTCACGGGGATGGAGAAACACGTGTCACTGGGATTCATCATGATGCATTATGTTCTGGGGCAGGACTAGAATCGGTTTTGGGCCGATGATCACCGGATCTAAAGGAAAGCGAGGATGTACGAGCCCCGTACCATGCTTGCGTGGTGTCCGACCGCACCCGTGAACTTTGGCCCGAATGGCTGGGTCAGGCTATCGACCTGGGGTGTGGGATCTCATATGCCTCCTGTCTCGGATCCGTGAGAACCGGGCTCGAGCGCAGGTGCCAAGTCCTGCCCCACCCCACGACGCAAGGCAAAGGAAACGGAGGAGGAGGAGGAGGAGGGAATGAACTTTGGCCCTGTTGGCGTCATCGCCCGCCGGGTCAGTCTATCGACCTGCCGAGCGCATGTCCTCGTCCCCAGAGCCACTGCTCCCGTCCTACTGGCCCCCTTTCTCCTCCCCCTCCTCCGTTTCCTTTTCTTCCCCCTAGATGATGGTTGCCCGGGCAACCGAGGATTCCCTCTTCATCCTGAACTCAGATGCACGCACCACTTTCCTCCCTCTTACCCCGATCGTGATCGCCTGTTTACTAAGGCCGCAAAGGACTTGACAGGCCGGGAAACCTCTGACTCTATTCACCCGAAAGCTCCTTCCCGAAATGTCGAAATCTCAGGGACCTTTTACGAAGTCGAGTCGCTGGGCTATAGGAATTCTGGACGGCATTCATCCATTCACCAAGGCGCTACTTGCATTTAACTTGCAACTCATGGGAATAGGCACAATATGCTAACAGTAAATTAGCAACACAGGTCATGAGCCAATAAAGTTTAAGTGCAAACAATACCAAAGAAACAAATATCAAATCCAAGAGGATTTGGTAATTTTATTATGGGTTCTACACCAGATCATGAAGAGGATCATTGAAGATTTTGGGCATTCATGCTTCCACAGCCAAAATCGGATATTTCAAGGGTACCTCTGCTAGTATTTTACTGCACAAAATTCATTAGGATTAGGTTAGGACTACAGGATAATAGCATAAAAGCCCTTACCTATGTGGGTTGCTAGTTGTATTGAGCTTGTCATGTATAGAGGACATGACAAGTGTAAATTTGGCACAGAAGTGTTCAGCAATGTGATTATGTGAGCTATGTGATATGAACTATTGAGCTATGAAATTCATTCATTACACCTGCTGCATTTACTCTCAAGGTAATAAAACCTTACATGCATTTCCTAAGGCTATGACTTGTGGATTATTTCAGCTAGGCTATGACACCCTGAGCACAAAAGTTCGTTGCTCAAGGCATCAAGAACAAGGGGAAATATACAGCTCAAGTACAGAGGAAACTCATTAAATTGAACTCCATGTGGCAAAGCAAAAATGTTTTGAGCTATCTGAAGTTCAACCAATCAAATACAGGACCAGGGATGGAGAAAAAGCCATATGAGAATTTATTCAACTTCAAGAATCTGATTTTTAAAAGTACCTTCTCTTCAAGTATAAGAGGTTTCAGTTTCAGTTTTTTTTCAGCAGGTTCAGGGGGGTCATTGCACAAATGAATGAAAGAATTTGACAGGAGAGGTACCATGTGAAAGAATTGAACTGAGACCATACCAATGATTCCCTCATTCTTAATTGCAAAAGTTTCAATATCCCTTCCACAGGCATTTATGAGCGGAAGGAGGGGGGTAGATGAAATTATGAATTTTGGATGAAGGGGTTAATTTTCCTTTCAAAGTAGAAATAATTTTTTTGCTACTATGAAAACTCCAATGAATATTTTGTGTTTTTCTTTAAAGTCCAAATATTACACTTCAAGTTAAAATTGAGAAAATTTAAATTGGGTATGCCTAAGAGGTAAGAGATATCAGGAAACTTGAGATAAGTGAATCAGAATTGAACTGAATATTCAACATTGAGTTCTATGTAATTTTGCCAGGACCAAACATTGCACTCCCAAGATAAGTCATGTTTCAAGATGTTAATGTCCAACTCAATGGGTTTCTCTTGTCTCAGTATAAAATCACTGAAAATTAAGATTGGAATGCAAACAAGAAGAGTCAATGGTAGAATTAAACCTGAAGATGTGACAGATAGGCTTGACCTATCACTTAGAATCTTCGATCTTGTTTCTAATAAGGCACATCATCAAGAAAAGCAAAGTCAATGAGTCTCCCTACCAGAGCCGTTCTCCAGATCCCTCCAGCTCAACTGACCATTGATGCCCTCACCCAAGATAAGGTGACTCATCATATCACCAATTTTTTATTTATAACAAGGCCAAACATGGGTTTCAAGACACTCAACTCGAGTATTGTTTCAGGTTATCTGCTGTTAATGTAAGTTCTTCAAGCTGAGAATAAATTTCCAGGTCAGCTCACTGAATCTCCATTAACCAATTTCAGCTGGTTCAGTTTTGAAATAGGAAAATATAAGTGCACCAATTTCCCTTCTTACAGCTCTTGAAAGTGATTTAATAGCTAAGCGCTCAGCATGCCTATTTGCATGCCTGAAACATGGTCAGCTGAATTACACCTCATTGATTAAATATCTGCATCTGAAAGCCAACATGTGGGCGAAGATGCGTAGTGCAACAACTGACAGCTACTGAAGTGGATAAGATCTTTAGATTGGATCCATTCTTGGATCTGGCGAGCTTATCATACCTTATGCATACGTAAGGCCTATGCACTATCGAGGAACAAGGCTTTATGTCTTCGTGGATCTCACGGAAAACGTTGGAACAAGAGCTGAACAAGACAGAAGGCGTATGAAATGTAAACCCCGGTGTACAGGTAGGCAAACAGTACTGCATACGAACAGTGGTGTGGGTATGAGCACCAATGGTGGCGGCCATCCTACTGGTCCACTATTGGCAGAGATGATCGATGACGTCATGAAACATGTATGGTCGCCGCCATCCGCTGTAGACGTGCGACAGGCGGTCGCGGTTCGGTTTTAGGGATTTGTTGTGTCTTGTACCTTTGCAGTTGAATAAGGAATACCGACGTTGTTAGCTATGGTTGTACGTTCGTACAATGATGAACTCAAGTATTTGGAGAAGATCTCTCCGAATAGCTGGAGGATTAAGAAGGGGTTTCAGCCAAACATGAACGTGAGCCCAGGATTCTTTAGTCGTGTCGAATGTCCTGCATTCCATTTTCCTGATAATTGTTTGGTTGAATCCGCAGGTAGAAGGAATATTCTACGTGAATCAGCAATTGGAGAAGTTGATGTTCGATGAATTGAGGAATGCATGTCGCCCGGGAATGGTCGGGGGCTTCTTACCAGGCATGAAGCAAATTGCCAATGTGGCTGCCTTGCCTGGTATTGTCATGCGCTCTGTTGGACTACCTGATGTCCATTCAGGTTATGGATTTGCTATAGGTTGGCCTTGGCAGAAGTATGCCAAACTGCTAGTTTACTCTCTTTTTTGAGGAGACATGGGTAAAGATGGCATGGAATGAGATTTGTTGACTTCGGGTTTTCTCTTCTTGTGTTTCTTTCTCAGGAAATATGGCAGCATTTGACATGGGAGACCCAAAAGCTGTTGTATCTCCAGGGGGTGTAGGATTTGACATCAACTGTGGTGTGCGACTGCTTCGCACGAACCTCACGTTCAAAGATGTCCTTCCTGTGAAAGTAAGTCAAGTCACACATAGGGTCATGCTAACCAAAAGCAAATCAAGATACTAAGAGATAGAGTTACCTACCTCCACAGACGTTCATGCAATTTTATTTCACTCTCAACAGGAGCAACTGGCCCAGGCAATGTTTGATCACATTCCTGTTGGAGTAGGATCAAAGGGCATCATCCCAATGAATGCAAGAGACCTGGAGGAAGCTTTAGAAATGGGAATGGACTGGTCGCTCAGAGAAGGTTAGTTGAGATTTATTTATCTGTTTTGTGTCTGCTGGTAGCAATTATATAAATTGTTGGGTGATGAGGAGTACAGGTGCATTTGGGTATACTAAACCTCATGGACACATCCACCAAGTTGCTTGGCCTGAAAATTCATTCATTCATTGATTTTTCAAATGAAGAAACTAATACTGATGAAGTTGATTGTGTGTACCATTTCTCCTTAGGATGTTTCTTTTTGGTTGACATGGCCTCAGAGGGTTCATGAAGGTATATAGGTATCTCTCCTTAAATTTCTGTTGCATGAAGAAGACATTACTTGCAGAGTGAGTTTCTATGGAGCAGTGTATAAGATTATCTCTGAAAGGTGGTAGACACATAAGTGCTTTGTTTTATTGCACCTTCATGCTTCCCATTATTGATATATCTGATATAATACATTGTCAACTTTCCCTACACTCCATTATAGCCTTCCACAGGGGTTTGTTGATGCTCTGTTTTCATGTGATTTAATGTTCTGCATGTACTCAGGAGGAATGCTTGTTTTCCTGTTGCATTTAAAAAGCTGAGTTTTTCACCACAAGCTCAATTAGTGAGTCATGCTGAATGAAAGCTGTTGCCAAAAATTGCTTATTCCTTGGGCCATCTATTAAGGAAGAAAGCAACAAAAAATACTGATGATATGTGGCTTATTGCAGGAAGGGGGAAGGGGTGTGCATTGTGTTTGAGTGTTAATGACTTCTTGGAGCTTATTCTCCTTTTCTCCCAATGCGGAATTGTACTGCACACCTGTTCTTTCCTTCAATCAGTCAGGTGATATCTGTTGAATTTTTCACTGCTTTTATGTCCTGAACAAATGGTTTAATAAATGCACAAGTTTAACAATATCTTACATTCATCAGGCCTTGCAGATGGAGCAAACTCTCACTTCTGGCTTTCGGACATAGTGAATACCTCGTTTTAGAGTAATCTGAGGTACTGTACAGTCTCATAAAAAGGAGCAGCGTATATGGCAGTTGTAATGATTTCTTTCCTCTGTTTGAACAATTCAGTTTATTTTTTTGCTTTTAACTAAACCTGTTTTAGACAGTTTTGTTTGGTCATCTCTCATGTGGTGCTAGAAGCAATTGAAAGGTGTTAAGGTACAGAGTGACACATAATATTTAGCCCTCTTTATGAAGCCAATTGATCTAACTTGGACATGAAAAGTTTTTAATTTCTGCAAAAGACATTGAGTTTGCACTGATGCTTTTAATTTGATATATCTATGTGCAGGAGTTATCTACATTTGCAACCTCTGGTATCCATGCTCAAGGCCTTCATTAGGATGGAGAGAAGTATTCCAGTTGAGTACAGTATTTATGGTTGGACTTGATAAGAAAAAAATCTTGGCAAAATAAAAGCTAGATCTTGTCAAGATGACAATGAAGTCACAACCAGGTAAAATGAGGGGAGAAACAACACAAGAAAAAATCACTATTCAAAAGTTTATCAACACTTGACTGGGCATTAAGGGTAGAGGACATCTCATCAAGACTTGGCAAGAAACCAAATTCAAGATCTTGCCAAGTGTCTTGTTTGAAACCAAACCCTTTAGGGTTTGGTATTATTGCTTTCCTTCAAGACATGAAGTAGCACATTTTCCTCTCCCAAGTAAATTTCTCACATAGCATGCTATTGGCTATGTTGGTATTCATGCTGAATTTTAATGGCATCTCTGCCAATCCAACTAAATGTACTTTCCAGATCTAAAAAGCTTCTCGTGTTGAAGTTAAACTAGGCTGAGGGGTCAAAATACTGTGTGTCATCCTGTATAATAAGAAACACTAATAGCTTCTCTTAAGACATTTTCAAGAGGTTATTTATTTTTTCTTCACATATTTAATTTGATGAAACTCTGCTCTAGGCTATATCTGGGCAGAAGACAAGGAACACTGTGAAGAGTATGGTCGGATGCTGAATGCTGATCCTGCAAAGGTTAGCCTTCGTGCAAAAAAAAGAGGTCTACCTCAGTTGGGAACCCTCGGAGCTGGAAATCACTATGCAGAAATCCAGGTTGTAGAGGAAATATTTGATAAATGGGCAGCTTGCAAGATGGGAATCGAGGCAAAGGGTCAAATTTGCGTGATGATTCATTCTGGGAGCCGAGGTTTTGGACATCAAGTGGCCACAGGTAATCAATCTGCTTGGTGCCTGGAAGACTAGTATTCCCTTCCTAATGCAAAGCATGTGTTTCTCCTATAATTTGTTTTTATTTATTATATAAAGATGCCTTGGTGGCTATGGAGAAGTCAATGAAACGAGATGGGATTGAAACCAATGACCGACAGCTGGCATGTGCAAGGATCTCATCTTCAGAAGGACAGGATTATTTGAAGAGCATGGCTGCTGCTGCCAACTTTGCTTGGGTCAATCGCAGTTCCATGACTTTTCTCACCCGCCAGGTCAGAGCTCTTATGCATTCCTTGCTGGAGTAATATCTCCATGCCGGCATGAAGCAGTTGGATTATTGACAGACATGATAGTGTATCAAATCTGATTTTTCATAGGCCTTTGCAAAGCAGTTTGGCATGGCACCAGATGACTTGGATATGCATGTCATCTATGATGTTTCCCACAATATTGCCAAGATTGAAGAGCATTTTGTGGAAGGCAAGCTTCGCACACTCCTGGTGCACCGAAAGGTAATCTCAACCATTCTCTCCATAAGATTAACATCATCAAGTGACTGTAAAATGCAAATTTTATGGATTGTCATGATGTGTGACTTAGGGTATATAAATAATTGAATTGCACAGGGCTCAACAAGGGCATTCCCACCCCACCATCCCCTGATTCCAGTAGATTATCAACTAACTGGGCAGCCTGTTCTCATTGGTGGAACCATGGGAACATGCTCTTATGTTCTGACTGGGACTGAGCAAGGAATGCAAGAAACATTTGGTTCGACCTGCCATGGGGCTGTGAGTCATTATTTATTCACTTGGAATGCATGACTGCTACCTGTGTATTTGTGGCTTCTTTGGGATCAATTTTGACTATATGTAGTTGAGGAAACGATAGATGGTCCTTTCTTTCATTTTTAACTTTACTGCTGATGTCCAGATGGTAACCTTTGTGAATAATTGATCAAAGAAAATGTTGATCTGACTGTAAATCTTATGTAAATTTATTGCTTCAAGACTCTCCCCATGTAAAGGTGATATAATTTGTTAGTCTCACAACAAATTTTTATTTTAAGCATGCCATGATGACACAAGTGGAACCTTTGATCTGCAAAATTTTACTGGGCTAAGTGAACTGTTTCGCCCTTTGAAGTCTGTATTCCATAATGAGAGACTACTTAAATGTATATGAGCCTGGTGCTTGTGCATTAAAAAGCTGATGCCTGAATGTTTTATCTATATGATGATTAGAAAATGAATTAGGTGTTCAGCTGACATGACAGTTGAATGCAATTGCAGATACACTCTCCTTAAGAGCTAGATGGTTCAAGATTGAGACTAATCATTATAACCATGCAGATTCATAAGCTACCACTTCAAATTCCATGGATATTCCACTTCTTGAGCAAAAATAAAAAAGGTCTAGTGGAGAAGCAATATGTTTTGAGGCATCCTGGGCATAACTAATGGAGCATGATGGATATCTAGGGCCTTGAAATTCTGTAAAGCCTATGCAGATAGGTGCCTGTCCATTCAGTATAAGAATTATGGACCTCAGCTGTTGACTGAATTTCAATCTGTTGGCACTGCACCTCCTCCTGTACTGGTGTAGTCGGTTCATTTTCTTTTGAGTGTCTTGTTCTTTTACATATACATACAGGGTGGCCCAAAAGTTTTTGGACCGATTTTTAAATGCCAATATCTCAGGAAGTATTGAAGCTAGAGACTTGAAAAATCACCAAATAAAAGTTCAATTCATCCTCTTTCCAATGATGTATGGTTTTCCAGTCGTAGGTGTCATGCCATGGCCGCAATGGTCATTTGAAAAAACCATGCTTGAAAAAAAAAGTTGTAAACNGGAACAAAAGATGTAGCAAGGAAGTGCATACGAGGTCTGCCGAAAACCAGAAGAGCCAACAGTTAACAACTGAACTCGTCTGAGCATCGAAGCGTGGGCGTCTCACTTGTCCCGCATAATCCCTCACTTCCTCTTCCCTAGCTGTCTGCTGGTCAGCATCTTACAATTTCTACGCACCTAATGGTCCCAGTCGAGGTGCACTTGCCTGTCTGGTCTTCCCGGGTGTGACACGGATGCAGGATAGTAGCATCAAAATATCCTTGCAGCTCTTTTTTCAGGTTTGGTTTTTTCAAATGGCCATTTCAAATTTCAAATGGCCATGGCATGACACCTACGACTGGAAAACTATACATCATTGGAAAGAGGATGAATTAAACTTTTATTTGGTGATTTTTTCAAGTCTCTAGCTTCAATACTTTCCGAGATATTGGCATTTAAAAATCGGTCTGAAAACTTTTGGGCCACCCTGTATATACCTTGAACTATTCTTGTCCTTGAACCCTCTTTCTCATTTGCATATTTTGTTCCTTTCACTGAACATAGAACAAAGTATATGGCTAGGCATTTTCCCACTATAACTTTATGCAACTACAAGGCATGAAAAGAAATTTTGGAATTTTTAGGTTTTCTGCCTTTGGAGGTATTTTCATGCAATTTATTGACTCCTTGCAGGGTCGAGCATTATCCCGTGCCAAATCTCGCCGCAATATTGACTATCAAGATGTTCTGGATAGGCTTCAGGAAATGGGAATTTCCATCAGAGTGGCATCTCCAAAACTTGTCATGGAAGAAGCCCCAGAGTCCTACAAGAATGTGACTGATGTGGTGGATACGTGTCATGCTGCTGGTATCAGTAAAAAATGCATCAAGCTCAAGCCCATTGCTGTCATTAAAGGTTAAGAGGCTCTCTGAAAACTATCAAGAAGCATCCCAGAATGGTCTTTCTGCAAGAATCCATTCTCTGAAACATGCCAAAGAAAGTTACTTCTACACTGAGCCTACCAGATGAGCTTCTTTAGCAAGATGAGCTTCCTTAGCTCATTAACATTTTTTGAGAATGCAGTATGACCCCAGACATGAAAAATTTAGGACATCTGGACTTGGACTGGAAAGAACCTTATAAGCCATCTGATTCCATCCAACTGTGATGCTATGTGGTCTTCATTCTAATAAATTTTTCCTTTGTGCTCATGTTAATGTTGAAATTGCAATTAATTTAAAAAAAAAAGATATCAGCATGCTCAGGGATGAGAGGTCATTCTCACTCCCACACCCTTGGGAAGCTGGGAGCCCTTATGATCTGAATACACTGATACGGTTGCAATGTATGAATGGAATGCACTGAATACATTTTTGTTCTTGCTGTTGGTTCTGTACAGGTTAGGTGGAAAGAGAGACTGGATGACTGTGTTGCACTTGTGGAAAGAAAGTGCCTACATTGCTGCTGCAAAGTCTCTGCCGATGTGGAATCAATGGTTTCTTGAAGGGTTGAAATAGATGAGCAAGATTTACAGCAGCTCTATTAGCGACATGTACACAGTTCCATGTGCAGGAGGTTCTTTGGTTCAGATAAATGATTTCATGGGTATCATGCTTGCTCTCATACATGAATTCCAGCAAAATGTTGGGTAGTCCCTTTTTTGGCAATCTGACTCGTGTTGATTTAAGCGTCCCGATCAGCTGCAAATTATTAAGTACAGGTTGGCTGATACTCTTTAGATTTGCGGGGCCCTTGTTTGGATGGTTTTTTTTTATGAGTGACCCCTTCGGGACGACTGAACAAACCATAGTTGGCATAGATTGAGTAAGATGGCAGGCGATGCATACAGTCGCGTACGGGAGGTTCGTCCGTGCACGAGACAGCTGGTTTGAGCATGGCATGCGCTCCTGTGTTTACATCACATCAGCTGATCCAGCGTCGATCCTGCACATGCGCGGGAGACCTGCATACGCAGAGAAAAGGGAAAGCCTGGCCTGGCTGTGGCTGGCTCGGCTCAGCTCCGTTTCCTCCTGTTGCCAAGTTGCTTCTCGGTGTCAGTGCGCTCCCTCGCATCCCCTCACTGTTTTCTCCCCTTTCCTTTGTGTCCGCCTTCCCTGTGGAAATGAATTTTGATGATGGGCTCTCGCTTCGTGATGGTTGACGGAGCGAGCATCTAGGCTTTGATTGGGTCATTGGGGACGAGGACGCAGCGGACTTTTTGGCGTCGAGGAAAAGAAATAGCCTCGACCAGGACTGCTCTGCCTTTCTCCCTTCGCTTCGTAGTCTGGGGCGCTGCCTGTGTTCTGGCTCGCTTCGAGGAATGAATACAGTAGGCTGCTTAAGCTGGCCTAGACGTAGAGAATGGACCTGTTTTCTGTCCCGTCGCGTGTCTGTGCTAAGGCCTGGCCTAGGTCCCGGCGGAAGGACTGCCTTCTGATGCGTCGTTCTCCCGATAGATGCAGTCGATAGGCTACGTGGAGGTAGATTCTCTGCATGATGGTCACGTAACTTTCTCCGTGGACGTTGTCAGGAGTGTTTACGCAGTCGTGGTTCATCATGTGGACGTGGAATCACGTCTGGAGATGCAAGGGTCCGATAACATTATATAACCTTGCTTTGCCGTAGGCTGGTACTATCGATACGACTGTCCTTTTCGGTTGAGTTATGACACTTTCGAGACTGGACGCAGCGGGGAGTACATGAGAGATTCTTCGTATCGTATCGTTGCACGGAACGATCGTGTTGCGAAATCCTCGTTCGTAAAAGCACGGCTGAAACCGTGTTTTGCTTCGCGTTATCGAATTCCAATGCCGATGAGGTGGTCTTTATGGCGTACAGTATGTAGCCCACCCTCTGTTCGAGAGATGACGTCGCATCATTGGGCCAATTTTTTTTTTTTTTTTTCCAAACAAAAGCATCGGCCTGCCTGAGGGGTGGGGTGTATCTACGGTGAGGTTTAAACATATGGGAGGAGCAGAAACGAACATTTCCTTTGCTAAGGTGGCGTGAGGAAGAAGAGACAAGGGCAGTTGCCTTGCGCCTGCTATCGATGGCAAGTTTTCTGCGCCTGTCCGCATGCGCATGTTCGTCCATGACCTTATAGTCGACGGGGGAGGCAAAAGGACTCCTCCGGAGATATCGAACCCATCCACAGGTTTTCCTACGGTCCTTGACCCTGACCCTGACCCTTAACAGGCTAATCATCTGTGCATTAGCGCAGGGCTAGGCCACCACATCCATTCGAAAAGGGGCAACCCATTTTCTTATTTTCACAGGTGGGTGAGGCGAGCCATCCAGGCCCTCGGAGCGGGCCTACAAGGTCCCAAACGGTGACAAATCCTGCGTCTCAGTGGACTTAGCCTAACGATCCTCCGAGCCATGACACAAGGCGAGGATAGTGAGTGAAGGGTGTGCGAAGTGACTCATCGCCGACCGAGCCTACCTCGATCAATAACAAAGTGGGCGTGTGCGTGTGGAAGGAAGGACGACTCTAGGGCCGCGGGCGAGGCGAAGGAGGTGTTGATGAAAAATTCACTGTGATCGCGATTCCAGATCCGGGAGATGTCTTCGCCAAGTGCTGGCAAGCGTCGAATGGACACTGACGTCATCAAACTGTATCCTTTCCTGCTGCGACATGTTTCTATAGTCGGTATTCCCAAAAATGGATGTTAGTAACCAGATTAGACTTTAACCCTGGCCAGATATAATGAGGAACTTACAACTCGTTGGCAGCTCTGGTGTCGTGTGAAGTTATGAGATAGGCGCAAATCCTTCTCGAGTAACCAAATTTGTGTTAAATGAGATTAACTTAATTTACTGCTTAGGTGCAACTTGCATCTCACATAAACCTAATTAGAACCACATTTAACAGGAGGTCTCGGAAAAGAAGCAGATAAAGCAAAGGGTTGAATGCAAGTCTCTGCATTGACTGGGTACCTCTAGGGCCCCTACCCGTTATTATATGGGCATAGGCCTGCACTTCAGACGGACTTTTGATGAGTTGACAATTGTGTCCTTGGAGGTGTCTTTGTTACGCTTGCAAAGATAAAACTGAAACAATAACAGGCTTATTTTTTCCATATATAGACTATGATAGAATGTAGTACTTGGTACAGTGACATATAAATGAATTCATGCAACACTTAACTTGGGCTTGGAAGCCTGATGTCACATCTTTCATGGGACCCATCCCCTCAACTTCTTGCATACACTACAGGAATAACATGCAAAATATGTGATGTTGTATGAATTCAAGTGTTTTTGTGGTAATACAGAATGAAGTAATGGATAGTTTATTTTTTCATAAAACATAGGTTAGTCTGACAAAGGTACTTATAAGAGGCTGTTCTTGGTTTCCATTTCTCCATCATGAGTATTTTGCCCGCAAGAAGTTCCACGTTATTTGGTAAATATGTTCCTATAGTCTTAAACTGCTATTTCATAGGTCTAGAACTATTGACATCTCAGAGATGGGTCAATCATACATCTTTTATATTTCAATTTAATCAAAATCAAAACTGAGTCATGTAGTGAATGTCCTTGCTGTTTTGAGCTGAAATGGAAATCTTGGTAGCTTTGGGTAAATTAACTAATGAAATTCAAATATCTTTCACATTTTAGAATTGAACCTTATTTATTACATCTTGTGCTCATCAGACAGTAGCACATGGACCAGGACTTATAAGCAGCTCCTGAAGTATGTAGCTGGAAGTAGTGACAGCTTATCAGTGAAAGCAAGTAGGCCTAAGCCTTCCCTGTCTTTATTGACAAATTCCAGCCCATATGCAAGAACCTAGACAGCCTATTTAATTATTATCATAATAAATATCAGGCAATAGATCTATAATTTGCTAGGTTCACATATGCAAGAGCAATTAATAGGTAGTAATCATGAGGGCTATTTTGATAGGTATCATCATACCTATCATTTTATCTATTAAGATAGATAATAAAATACATATTTTATTAGGTATCTTCTTGATAACAACCTCCTATTCATTGTCTTGCACCCAGGAAAAATGCCATGTGTATCTGCTTGCATTATGACTGACCAGTGTGGGTGATGATTTAATGGCAATATTCTGACTCCGTTTACCAGACTAGTGCTTGAATTCTGATTGCCATGGCTTAATACAAATAAATTTAAAGAATTTAACTTAGCCCAGAGTAGCTGCATTCTACACAATCGTGTGTCTTCTACACATTCGTGACAGTTCACATAATTCATGGTGCTAGCAAAATACACTGTATCCATTCTGCTTATCTAATATAATCATAATAAATTGAAGAGGTTTTTTTATTTTTATAGGGATAAAATGTTTCTGCATATGGCCATCTTATTCAACCTATCTAATTTCTCATTTATTACCCCTGGCAAAATGGCTATTTTACCAGTTTCATATGCTTTTGCATACCAATCTACCACTTGACCTTAGTACCTGACATCCAATTATTGTATCAACTAGGAATCATTTATATTGTATCAGTTTGAAAGAGCAGATATCCATTCCTTCCATGTTGTAAAAATTGTATTAGTATTTTTTAAAGTTTGCCATCTCTGTAAGATACACACTCCTTTGTTCCTGACCAGCTGTCACCCAGATATGCTCCATATTGTTTGCATTGCTTTTGTCCAAGACAAATCAAAACCTGAGTCATTTGGCATATGCTTTCTTGTTGGGCAAGCCAAAAGACAAAGGCAGAAAATACTTTTTCATTAAATGGACCTGAATATAAAGTAACACATCAGCCAAGTTAAAAGAACTCCTTCATTGTGTGGACCTGCTTCCAGAATATGGACTGCTATAGTGGTAGACTGTCTTGGATTGTTTTGCTATGGATACAGCTCTCAGAACACAGTATCATGCTACATCTATGTATGTTAATGTGGTATTCACTAATGGAACCCCAGCCAATTTTTTGGAATTGGTCACTGCAAGTAACAGGCATTGTACGTCTTGCGCACACCACCAGAGCACCATGCACACAATGTGCACTCGCATAGTGTGTATTGCGCATACTAAGGCAACATGCCCCTATGCAAGAGGGTTATCAAAGCCCAACATGGCACACATGAGGAAGTTGTTGTTGCATCAAGTGGGGGACCGTTGGAGCCATCTTCACTACCAGCGTAAAATGCACAGAAACGGCTTTACCGTCCCGACCGGAGCCACTGTTCTCAAGCAATTTCCTTGCAAAAACGACGTTTTGACATGCTCACAGCTTGTTCATCGTTATATGCAATATATGCCATTCTATGCATTCACATTTTGCCAGCAGTGTTATAAACTATAAACTATGCGTTCTTCCTCCAGTGGGAGGAGGGGTGGGAAAACGTATTCCAGACGTGGAGGTCGGTTTTCATGATTTGACATCAATGCCTCACCAGGGCATGGGAGGTCAGCCGGGGACGAGACGCACTCTAACGTAGGAGAGGACAAGGGTGCACGGTGTACATGGGTGGGGGGGGGGGGGGGGTGTGCAAGGCGAACAATGCCCCAAGTAACACCACTAAGTATGTAAGGCAACGAAGAACTTATTTATTCGTTGACTTCCATGTAGTTAGTTTGTTGGCTGATTCCATCACCAATGTTGAACAAGATTCATCATTCATTGTCCTGTTAGCAATATTATGGATGTGGGCCAAAGCCATATTCATTATACATTATGTGAAGTCTGTCAACTTCCTTGAGGCTATGTCCTTTCTCTGTTGAGTGCCTACCCAGTGAGTAGGGTTTAGTGAGTGAGACAAGACTAGCAGATCCATAATTAAGTATGTACTGCTCTTTATGTAAGAAAGGCCTATACCAGATCTACATTGGAACATTTAAAAGAAATATATTCATTTTCAAATGGGTGAGGAAGGCAAGATGATGAAAGCATCCCAAGAAACAGACTGTATGCTTGTGTCCTGGTGGAGTATAATAGTAATTGTTCTTTCTGTGGGAAAGTAGAACTTCCTTTTGCCATGTATTAATGCAGGCTTTTGTTGGTTTTGATTTGCTTCATCATATTGTTGACTCAGTGGTGTGCTTAATTTGACTTTATTGTTAAACTATAGCAATAATAGAACTAATTACCTGAGAATTATATTACGTGCTGCTTTCATTACTGGTACACAGAACTGAACAGAATGTATATGGTAAACAAAGGTTGGTCCATACTGGTCCTTTTTGAATTCCAGGTAATATAACCTTTGTTGATGTTGTGATGATGAGGAACTTCATCTCTAATTAATATGGTTTAATTTGGAAAGTACTACTGTATCTCTCAAGAAAAGGTGGTTATGCAATTTGTACTGATGAACTCATCAGTAGCAATGTGAAGCAGGACAGGAAAACTCCTGCAAGTGAGGTTCACATGAACAGAGATGTGCAGACAGGCAGCCCACTAAGTCTGCTTGCATATCCTTCCCAGGAAATTCCTATTTCCAATTCCAATGTCACACCAGGTTTGTGGGGAAAAATATATATATATTTCCTACACTGATGTGAAGTATATATTCCTATAGGGTTAGCTCCAGTGAAGGCTCCTTTTTGCTGCTGCTCTCTATTGATTTTGTCATTATTGGTGATGGAGATTTATTTTTATTTTTCACTTTAGGAATTTCTGCAATGGGACAAATGAATGAGTTTCCTGTAAAATCACAATTAAGGAATCATATGCAATGCATTAAGTTACAAAAGCTTACTTTAGGACATGGAAAGTAAAATACAAAATTATGCCTGTCTGGTATTGGTTGGGTAGGTTATCCTCTTCTAATTTTGAATTAGGTACCCTTCTAGTTTTTTTGGTTTAGGTATCAAGTCAAAATAAATGCAGGTATGTCTGCTGTACATAAAATCAAAATCTTTCTTATTGCTTTTACAATGTTCTCAATTTTTAATAATTTACCTAGGAGTGGTTGAATTCAATTTGAGTTTAGGAAATAGTTTCCACTTTGCCTTCAGCTGATGAATAATTGCAATGGGTGATCCAATTTAGACAGGCCTGTTTCTGTTATTCCCTTTACTTTTTGATGTAAGATTCCAAGTCTCATCGATCTTGTACTGGGTTTTATGGGTGCATGGGCAAAATTTATTGTTCCTTGATTTTTTTTCTCATAATTTTTAAAGTGGACTCTTGGACTCCTTGGCAAAAATGAGTGAGATTTGACCAAATGAAATACTTGAGAATGTTGACAAATCTTGCATTGAAGTGGACAAATGTGCCACATTCCAGAAACCCTATAAAAGCCTTTGTGTGACTCAAATGGTTCCTGGAAGACAAGACCTTCATCGGGTGTGAAGTTCAGGTCGATGATGAGTGGATCCTAGTGAAAAGTGCTGCCCTTAAGAGTCATCCAGGCTCTCAGAGCTTGCGAAATGCTACAAAATGATTTCTGTGTCTATTGGATCTCCTTTTGTTGGGTTCAGAAAGTTTATGTACCACGTAGTGGAAATGAGTTCGTCGGTATTCTATGTGATTCAAGTCCAGTTGAAAAGCATGTCCCATAGATTGTGCTTTTGCTTGCAAAATATATTTGAATTGCAAATCATTGTTAACATTTTCAATAGAATTACAGTTGATAATTTTCTATTCTTCATTAATTTACTTTAATAGAGTTTTGCTCAATAATGACTCTTTTTTTTTATCATCATTCTCTTGTAATGATGTCCTCCAGAGAAAGTTCTGAATCTTGCACTAATTACCTTTACTGGGAAGTGAGAGTCTCAGAGTCGTTCTTCGCCTTCGCGGCCCAATCGTCAAAGGGTGATAGGAAAGGTCACCTTGGCTAGTACGGGCCCATAAGTTTTCGAGGAATGAAAGGGAAGGAGAGTGCATCTGCGAACAGATTGTGAAAGCACTCAATGTGAAATAAGGTCATGATTATCGTCATCGCCGCCATCGTCTGCGTGATGGAGAGATCAGAACCAGGTGTCATGTACATCGGGGTGATGATGGCGGAGATGTAGAAGGATTGTGAGAAGAGAGATTGCCAATCGCTCCATTGGGCTTGCGCTTGCATCATGCTTCCCCCTTTCCCCTTCCCTCGCTTTCCAGTCGAAGCTTCTTTCTCTTTCTCCTTTCCTTCTCTTAACTCCTCGTTGCTGGAGAGGAAGCTGAAAACCCTGCATTCTTGGAGCTCTTCCCATCTCGGGTCGAGGCCCCTCATTTCAGAACCTTTTTTCTCGCTCTCTCTCTTCCTGGTCTCTGGCTTTTTATGCTCGAAGGGAGGATCACGTGTGGCCCTGGCCCTTCGACTTCCGAGCTACTCATTCCCTCTCTGACCTTGGCTTCTTTGATTTGCCGCTAACGGAATCCCACATAGCCAGCTAGGAGATAAGGGGGAGACGTCGTGCTGTCGATTCCAAACATGTGTCGAGGGGGAACTGGGCCCCATTTTCCGCCGCTCGCACAACGACAGTGTCAACAAATTTTGTCAACGAATTGCGTCACTGGCACGAGATACGGCGTCATTGGCTCCCACCGAGTGCGGAGAAACATGTTGCGCTCTTCCGACGTTATTCGTGGAAAAATTATCCCGAGAGGGAAGGCGGAAAAAGGGTTGCGCGAGTGGGAGTCCTTGAGGGCATGAAGGATTTCGACAATAGTTCTTTGTTTCTGCTTGATGGAGTGTTCCACAATCCTAGCACTTATCTGAGCAAATCCAATACAGTTTCATTTTTTATTTATGCCAGTTTAATACCACCGCCTGGCTGTTCCGAGGGAGAAAACAGGAAGTTAAATATTTTCAGTACATTTTATTTGTTTGGTTTTCGCGTCCTTACGATGGCGAAATTTAAGCAAAAGTGAAATGTATGCAGCTTTGTTCTGCCTTGGGCAACAAGGATCGACCACATCTGTATTGCAAGCCTCCCATGTGTTCGGCATAAACGACTTGGTATGGAAGTACTGGTATGGCGAGGGTACGTTGCGTGCCTGGCAGGCCTTTTGAGAAACGCGGAGATTTAATGGTGATGGAAGAGAGAAGAAAAGGGATCGGTTAGCCCCTGACACTTCGCCTGTTTGTGAAGTCACTCTTCCCTCGGTTGTGTAAGCCTCGGTCGTGAAATCTCGGGGCCTTTTTGGTAGCGATGGGATGGGATTTAGATCCCTGAGTACTAGTGCCCGAAGGACTAGATTCCCTTGACACCTATGGGACGTGACCTGGAAAAAGGATCCTCCTCGCTGTGTGTCTAACTCGAGTCTTTTCGCCTTCGGTTCTCCCCCTCGATCCGGGTCACACAGATTTTTTTTTCGCTCGAAGTCCGTAGTTAGGGCGCTGCAAACCCGGAACGTGTGAAAACGACTGCCTCGGGGCTGCGTGGACCAGCCATGGTCCACGTCTCAAGTGGACCACTCTCCTTGCGATTGCTTGAAAGGGAATTTCTCACCTCTGTGACGGATGATGGTCTCCGTATGGCGGAGTGAGAGAGAATCCGGCGGTACAAGGATATCGATTATTCCATTAAGCCTCTCCCCCTTCCTTCGACTGAACCTAGGGGAGACCGGCGATCACTCGTGGGCCCTTGGTAACAGGAGACAAAGAAATTAGGGTCGGCTAGACCTCGAACGCACGAACCAGCTGATACGCCTCAGGGGAGAGGTGGTTTTTAAAGAGAAAAAAAAATAACAGACCGCGTCCCTGGAGGGTCTTTTTCAAACCTCTAGGCATAGACATGGTAATGCCACGAGATGCTCGACGCGAGGCAAGGTCGAGGTGTTCTTGAATGGGAGGATGAAAGAAAAGCCTTGGGATTGGACTGCCTGACATTTCGGTGTTGCATCACTCGGAACGTCCATAACTGGGCGTGGCCTTAATGCAATCATCAGAGGGAGAGAGAGAGAGAGAAAGCTGGAATCAAGCCTTTAGCAAGATGAAATTGCCCCGGGGCACAGCTGCAGTGCCAGAACGGGAGGGGGGACCATAAAGATCCATGTTCCAGTTGAAAAAGTCACTTTCTCCCTGTCCCGAGTACTGGCTGATGCACATCGTTTCGCCGAGGATTGGTTTGTGATAAAAAAAAAATTATATATAAATTTTAAACTCCGAGATGGAAAGAGTGCGTCATGCCAAGAACGGAGGTGCGTCATTATTTTCTTGTTCTCGTCTCCCAAGGTCACCACTTCTTGCGCCGTCCTTTTTCCTCACATGATGCCCTCGAGGCAACTGGAAGAATATGATTAATTCTATGCAGTGGTTGCCAATAATTATGGCAAGACGCGGGGAGCGAAATATGATTGTTTGCTTGCCTGCCACTTAGCATCGGAATGTGTGGTCTCGCTTCGGAGATGCCCTGAATTTTATTCCCTTTCATAGATTTATCGCTCTTATTTATTAAAGCCGATCTTCGTCCCCTTGTAACGTTACACTCTCCTTTCTAAGTGCAAGCGGAGAGGAAGCCGGAGATGCAAATGAGCGAGGGGGGGGGGCTATAAATTACCGAGGAAAGGGTTTTTAAAAGCGCCAGCTGCAGTTGCCATTCTGCTCGAGGGGAAAGAGATCTCATAACGGGCTGGTCTCACGGGGGTCAACACCCTGACCGAAAAAAAATCACACAGATGTGTATAGAAGGGTTGAAGATTCCCTTGAAAGAATCACGTGACCCCTGCTTCATATGTATTTCCTTGACATGAGTCGTACAGAATAGAGAGCAAGCATGAGGTGACCATACTGAATGGACTCAACGAGTTCTGCGTCAAGTTCTATGGACCAGCCAACAGTAAGTTTCCTTTGTAGTGGGTGCTTTCCCTCTGCTCTTATTTGTCTTTGTGCCCTCATCCATTCATCACCCTTCCCTATCTGACCGGTGGCCTCTGCTGGAGAGGTGTTGTACGAATGATGAATGCCCCGAAGGGAGCGTGAATGCGAACGAGCGACTGTGCGCCCCTATCTTCGTGTGTGTCCATGAACAGGAGCGAGACGGGATGAATGTTGCATGGCCTGGGTCTGGGTGTGGTGCCATGCGATGGAGGAAACTATCCCCTTCGCGCATCCTCTCCCCCTCCATTCGGGCCTAATCGAAGGGAACTCCCGTTTCGGTGGACTCACACGAGTTGCAGGAAGCAAGGACGACCGCGGAATCGTTTGGGGTCTATAATGCAAAATATATTCTAACGCCCATAAAATTCCTGCATCACTTCGAAAGTGAATGTTTCGCACGAGATGGAAGCGCGATCGAGTTCGTGTCCACGGAGTTTAGATTTTATTTCAGGAGTATAGCAATATTTAATCGTATTTTCATTTCGCGGGGAGGAGCTTGAATTTCCTTGGAGAAGGCCAGAGAGGACCCACATCTGAAGCTATATTGTTCCCCGCTTGCTCAGCACATTCGTGTTAACTCACTCGTATGACCTAGATTTGTGTGTTGATTCATTTTCCAATAATGAAAGAACATTTTATTTTCCGTGTGGGCGTATGACAAGACTTTGTGCTTTAACTCCATGATTCACTTGAATTATAGCATAAATGAAAAGTGTGTCATCGTCAGGGAATATTGACATCAATTGCAATGCTGAAACCACATCCTCGTGTATAACTTCATTTATTGGGCCTATTGAGGCAACACATTCACATCAATGAGGAAAATTCATCACTGAGACTCAGGTCTGGAATGTATTTGTGGGCTGTCTTGTAATTTTAATTGAAGTGCAGGCCTCTTTTTTTGGGCAGTATTGTATGATGTAATGCTTCGAGTATGGGCGACTGCTGGAATTTTGGGAACATATTGTAGTTTGTAATGTTAACCTGAGTTTATATCCAGAGAATTACTTTTAACCTTTAAGAATGACTTCTTTTTCTATTCCCTTATTAAATTTTGAAATTTAATGTCCCGGGGATTTAGCAGAATTATCAATGGGTTTGAACAGTCTCCCCTTGGACTTTTTAATGATGTGTTATTGATATTGCCCGTTGCTTTTGTTCTCATTTTCGATGTGAATGGATGAGGACAAGTTAGCAGTTTATTTTGCCATTAAGGAGACCTACACAAAAAGACTGATGGTAATGCTTGCTTTCTCTTCCATAGCTCCATATGAGGGTGGAGTGTGGAAGGTGCGGGTCCACCTCCCTGACCACTATCCGTTCAAGTCCCCCAGTATTGGGTTCATGAACAAGGTTTATCATCCCAATATAGATGAGGTCTCAGGGACGGTCTGCCTCGATGTGATCAACCAAGCTTGGACAGCACTCTACGGTACACTTTTCACTTCCTACTTTACCTTCTGGGTCTGCTCAATATTGATTGTGTGAAATGAGGTTGTTTCATGCATTTCATCAGATCTGTCCAACATCTTTGAGTCTTTCCTCCCACAACTGCTGACCTACCCAAACCCAATAGACCCGTTGAACGGGGATGCTGCAGCCATGTACCTACATAAACCTGAGGAGTACAAGAAAAAAGTCCAAGGTATGGAACTGTGTCTTCATGACTGACACCTTCAAGAATGGTGCATTTTAGGACAGAGTCACTTCCCATGTCATTAAATTTTTTTCTCAGACTATGTGAGAAAATATGCCACAGAGGAGGCTCTGAGAGAGCAGGAGCAACATGAGATGTCCTCCTCCAGTGAATCCTCCATGTCTGATTTCTCTGAAGACGAGACCCAAGACATGGAATTATAACATCGGCCTTCACCAGGGGTTTCTTCTCTCTATCTTCTTTACATCGCCTCCTTCTTCAAAGTCATCGTTCCGCTCGATCACTCACGTGGCTTGCGTGCTGCCTAGTCAAAGCCACAGCTGTCAAGCAGACGCAGAGTCCAAGTCATCGGTCACTCATCACACATTCTCCTACTCTTCTTCCTTTTCTTTCTGCTGACCCCTGGTTCTATCAATGTGTGTCAATTTTTTTTGTCTGTCATGCTTCAGTCTGTTCTGTGAACGGCTATTTGTGGGACGTTCTGCATGTGAACGGGGGGACAGAACCAAGGCCCAGTGGGGTGATTTGGGTCTGGTTTTGGGGTATTGATGGATTTTGTGTGGGTCTTGCAAGCTTTAACCTGGGGGTGGAGTGAGGGAATCATGACGTTTCACAACCCTTTGTTTCTCAAGAAATGATCAGAACTTGAGAAGCTAGCATGACGAGATTCTTGGAGTTCATGTCAGCAGCTCTCTGGCATTGCAAGGAGTCATCTGGGGTAGAAAATACCAATCAGAAATCTTGGATGGATGACCTCAGTGCAACCCCTTCCTAGATATCCACTTAAAAAATTATATAAGTGGTGGTGTTGGGATGGTGGTCATCAAAGATGCCATGGAGACTGATCATGGCTTGATCAAAGTGGACTGGATGTGATCCCTGGAAAGAGAGCAAGTCCTATGGCTCTAAAATGTGATGGGAAAAGAGATTGAACTTGAAAGTGTCTGTATCAGGGTGTCGTGGACTGATTTGCATCTGGTTCTGGTTGTATCCTTACTGTTTTTTCAATCCCTACCTTTGATATTCATTGGGATGGGAAAGAGGTAAGAGGAGGGAGACAGAGAAAATTCTGTTACCACCCAGTTAGTGCCATGAGATCAAAATATGCCCTTGTGTATCTTGTGACACCTACATTATCTGTCTCTCATGGGCAGTGCAAACCTCTCTTCCTCTTCTCATTCTATTTGCAAATACCTCAATTCTACTCTTGGGGTTGCTGTCAGTTTTTGACTCTGTCTCTCTCACATCCTTGGTACAGTAAGTCTTGTATTGTTCTTGCTTTCTTCCCTTATGGGGGATTGCATGCATGGAGATGGCAGGAGGAACTCATTCATCCTAGCTCGTATCCATTCCCTCTGGAATCTCCAGGCATCCCAGTCCTCCAGAATGACAGCCCGGTGAAAACTGTCCAAGGAGAAAACTCTGTCCTGTCCCCATGAAATCCCCCCTTTCCATTTGATTCTGGGGCTCCTTTGACACTCTTGGTTCTCCTGCATCTTGGCCAGACCTCAATATTTTTATTTTCTAAAAAAATGAGGAAGTAGGGAAGACAAAGAAACCCTGGCCTATGATTATGATCTCACAAAGGAGAGAAAAAACTCATCATCTCAAGTTACTTCCCCTGAGATGGAACGTCTTGCTCATTTGTTTCTGTCAGATGGAGGCATTAAGACAACAGAACCTCAGACCCCAAGATTCTGTAAGTTTCTTCATTGTGATAACTGGAAGAAAGAGAGAGAGAAAGATTTATTCAGAATTTTATTCGCCTTGTTTGTGCGGAAACCTCTTCACCTGCAACCTGCTGTTAGGTTTTTTCTCATCCACTTCTTTCTTTCTCATGATGTTTCCCTTTCTCTGGGAATGTCTGAATTGTGTAGTTTCCTTTGTACACAGTGCAACTTTTTTTTTCTGTTTGTGGTCTTTCACCACCTTTGTCAAAGGATGTTTGTTAGGTTTGTATATTGTAGAGATGAGGTATTTCTTATGAAAAGTGGAATAAACCATACATATACTAGAATCTCAGGGTGATTTGTTGAGATGACACTGATATGGCAATGGCTGTCCATTATCAGCTGATATCTCTTACTGGCTTTGGGTCAAATTGGTATCTGTTGATTTGAGAGTAAAAACAGAAAATCACAGAAGCATGTGAGCACTGGATTTCTTCTGCTCAACGAGAAGTTTGGTCGTCTTCCTGATCGTGTATTCCTTTTTTTTGTCATGAATCCTCATCTTCATTTTGACATTTCAAACTCGTCCTAGCAGTGGCGTAGGGAAGGGGGGGGGGGGGGGGGTTTAGGGGGTCAGAACCCCCCCTTGGGCTTCCTGGTCAGTGACAGTCAGGCATATGTCAGCCTTCCTTGGGAATTCCAGTTTTAGCTATTTCCCTTCGAGGAAAGTCCAATATCCATCCACAGACCCAAGATGCCAGACCACGATTTCTTCAAAAAGGTAAATTCCGGGTGATGGAGCTAAGCGTAGGGTTGGGGTGTCTACCTGGCCTCAACCCCCCCCCACCCCCCCCCCTCTGCCGATTTTCTGCCTACGCCACTGTGTTCTAGTAATGGTTGGACTGCAGAGACTTAACACAAACCCCAGAAAGGAGCTTTTGGCCATGACTCAAGGAACCTCACCAAGGAGGCTTCCAGCTGGAATTTGTGCATATTTGGGAGGATTTCAACTCGATTGCCATCTGGGAGATTCCCCTTACATTCGTTGCTTCTCAGTTATTGAGAAAACCGAAAGATGAGAAATTAAGACTGCAGAATTGATCAGCTCAATGTTCACATTAGTACCATGAGGGCGGTGGAACTACCTATTTTCGAAATAGTTAATTTGACATTGTACATTCCTGATGTTTGGTTGTATGAGAGTTGAGATTTTTTTTTTTTACAATGATAGCTTCATGAGAAGTGAATGTGAATTTCATATACGTAGGAGAGGAGGCCTCTAAGACCTTTCTTCACTTGTTCCACGTGGTTTTAAAAACGGAGGGAAGGCTAGGCATTTTTATTTTGCTAATTAATGTTTTACTTTACTGTAAATTTTTTTTATATATCTGCCTTGAAGTGCATGTTCATCCAATATTTTAATTATTGGTGCACCAATTTCATCGATATCGTCTCCGTCTGAACCACTATCATACAGTTATTTATGCAAGCCACAAACATTTCTTTCAGAAATAGAATTTGAACTACCCAGGGACTTCGCAGTGAATCACTTCCATCACGGTGCAGTTTGAGGGCAAGAAAGGGCACCCTTTAATGCGTGTGAAAGTCCTTCGTGAGTCCTCTCCTGGTGATGAAATGCACTAGATAATTAAGCATAAGATGCGTTGGCGGCCATTCTTCCGTCGAACGAACTGGGCCGCCCCATTTCATATTGTAGGTCTTTCCACCCATCGTAAAATAGGCGAAACGGACAACAAAAAACTCTGAATAATAGGGTGGAAATGTTGGACCAGTTGCTTCCTACGCTCCGAGTGGGTGGCGTCTGGTCTTAAAGGGTCCAATTGCGATGAGTCAAGTGATTTGGTTTTCTCTTGCCTCCGAGGCGACTTGCAGCGACGTGGAACCCGTGATGGGACGACAAAAATTGCTCATGCATCGCTTGAACCCGGACTGGTTTATCCCATTCTTGAACTGGCGAAATTGCCGCCGAGACGAGCCCTTGTTCCCATCTTGAAGGCGTCTAGACAACTTAGTTCCACAATTACACATTTCAACTGAAAAGACGCTGAAACAGAGCCGGCATTGAAATCAGCAGCGCCTACCCCGCTCCACATCCCCCAACCACGTGGCCGAGCCCCACCGAACCAGTTTGATCGATGTGCATCCATCCTCACAAAGACCACCAACGCCCCATTCCCGCCCGCCCCACCCCACCATGAGCACCTCCAGCCTCGGAACTGTCGAGAAGCAATGGGTTCTCGGCATGAACCCCCTCCGTTCGAGCTTCCTCGGCTTCGTGGAAGAAGAGCGGATCCTCTACCCCGCCGCCAGCGTAATCGTCATCTTCCACATCGGGGACCGGGCCCAGGAATTCATTCAACTCTCGGACCTAGCCTCCCCGACTGCCCTCGCTCTCTTTCCCAACAGGTAGCCCTCCTCGCCTTTAGCCCCATGTTTCTAGGTTAACTGGACGTCTCAGTAGAGATACGAGCAAGGTCGATACGAGTCGACTGGAAGTGATTTCTCCCTCCTTTTTTTTTTATACGGCGCAGCATATTTGGTGTTATTCTATACGATTTCGTTGTTCAAACAAAGCGATAGATTGGACATATTTCTGTTCCCTGCTTGATTCCTCCTCGTAGACTTGGAGTAGTGTAATTCATCTATCAGATGAGCACCAACTGAAAAGGTTGGCGATAAAAGGGGAACAACTGGTTTTCCTTTCGTCCTCGTCTGTGGCTCGGTTACTCGAAGCACACGAAGCCTACGTACTTTATGCATTAAGAAATTCTTGACTACGAGGGAACGTTACACGAATGACGTGTCGCAACGAAAGGCACCCAATTCGGGAGGGTTCTTGATTTTGACACCGTCTTGAAAGTGGACCTGTGAATGTTGCGAGATCCTCGCGCCTTCCACGATTTCCTCCTACATACTCGAAGTCGCGTTGGATTGTTGCCCGCCATCGCCAGCTGCTCGCGCGCGATACGCAGTGTTGCAAGCGAGCGCAGTGATGCGACTTTCCTTTCAATTCGAAGCCAAGAAACGGATAGGGTAGGACGGGAAAAAAAAAATCATTTTTACCTATGGCATATCCCGCTTCCACCGTGAACTTATGTTTATGAAAGAAGTTGCGCTGAGACTGTTCACCCTCGTGGAGTATTTATAAGGAGCCCAACTGTTATTACACTTACGGTGATTCATTGTTTTCTTTATGCAAATAAGTGGATGTCAGAGTGCGCAATCATATCGTAATAACGATAAGGTTGCGTCAAACTTCTCCTTCGAATTGTAAATAGTGATTAATCTGAAACGCAACCGACGATACACGAAGTCATTCGACGCCAACGACGTACCGCATGACCTCCCATCGCAGGCAGTACGTAGCGGTGGCGGAGACGGAAGAAACGGAGGGGAGGCAGCGTCCGAGTCGAGGAATCAACGTCTACGACCTGGGCGCCCTCGGCCGGAAGAGGCGGCTGGGGCCGGGCCAGGAGGATCCAAAGGGAGCTCCGTTCGTCTCGATCGCCGTCTCTCATTCGGGGAAGTTCCTGGCGGCGCAGTCGGGGTACCCGCAGGGGAAGACCTTCTACTGGGCGTGGGAGAAGGGAAAGCTCATGGCCTGGACCGAGCCGTTCAAGGTGCAGAGCGTCGAGCAGCGGGTCATGGATTCCATTCAGGTTGGAGGCGTTTCACGGTTCCCTTGCCGTTATCGAAGAGATGCGTGATGGTAACAGGCGGTAACGATTTGGCAGATCGTGACGGCGGCGTTATCGTTATCTCCTCTAGGTCGTGTTTAATCCGATGGACGACAACGTGATTTCCCTCGTGGGGCCGGGGGTGTTCAGGTGCTTCCGCCTCACCGAGGGTGTCCTCAAGAGCTTCGGCCACACCAAAAATGACAGGCCGGATTATTACTGTCACCTGTGGCTCACGAGCGAGCGACTCGTCTGCGGGACGACCTCTGGCGCCATCTCCATCTTCAGTCACGGGGACTTCAAGGCCAGGATCAAGGTCAGGTCGCCCGACGACCCGACCCCCTTCCCCGAGTGAGGGACCCCTTCTATCGCATCAAAGCTTAAGATTAAGATTAGGATTAAAATTAAGGTGTAACTTTGAAGTTCGGAGGAAGGGTTGGAGGAGGTCGAGGGTGCCTTGGAGGTTCTCGCCCCGTCCGCGTCCACCATCACGTCTCTCGTGGCCGTGACGAACGGGTTCGCCTGCTCCACCTCCAAAGGGTGGGCGCATCTCTTTCAGCGTCTTCCCGAGGGAGACCGCGCCTTCTACAAACAGGTCGCGTTCTGCTGTGCATCTGGTTTTAGTTCATGCAATTACCGTAATTATTTGCCTTTGGATCAGTGATCTGTAGGTACAAGATACTTCTTAATTGGTGATTTAATTACAAGTATTACTAGCTAAGTAATTAAGTACTAAACGGTTTTGCTCCTTTAGTGCAGGGGTGTCAAACTCAAACCGGTCGCCGGGCCGCATTCCTTACCCTGCAGATGCCTGCGGGCCGCACCCATAATATTTCACTGAAATTTGTGCTGACACTCAATCCAAGGGGGAAATTTCAAGAACAGACGGCGGGCCGGATGAACCACCTCCGCGGGCCGTATGTTTGACACCCCTGCTTTAGTACATTCGGAGGAGTTCGATCCAATATTAGTTATCAGCCGAGTGAATATTGAAGTATCAATATCAGCAATTTTTCAAGCACGAAACTTTAACCTAGCAGCAATTGACGGCGCTGCTCGGACGGACGAACTTCGTCGAGTTTGCATAACGTCGAAGATGTCCGACGGGAAAAATTCCAGGTGCATGACATCCGGCTGCCGGGGCGTCGCGGCGTCGAAGGGGGAAGATCGGAGGACGATCTCCCGGGGATCCAGAGCATGAGCCTCAGTCCGTCGGGGGACGTACTGGTGGCGGCGTCGGTGCACCGGGGGCTCTACAGCGTGTCGCTGCCGCAGGTCAGGGTGTCTCGAGGGGTGACGTGGACGTTCAGGACGCTGCTGGAGCCGTACCACTGGGGAGGGGTCGTGGACATCGACATCAGTCTGCAGAGGCCGCTCGTCGTCACCTGCGGGGACGATCGGCTCGTCTGCGTCTGGAACTCCCGCGACATGAACCTGGAACTGTCGCAGGAGTTCTCGGAGGAGATCTCGTGCACTGCCATACATCCTCTAGGTGTCGGTTTCGTTGTCGCGAGCGTTCGTGCGAGGGGCCCGAGGACTGACCCCGGTTCGTTCTCGCAGGGTTGTACCTGGCGGCAGGGTTGCCGGAAAAGCTGAAACTCTTCGGGGTCCATGTTGGCGAGTTGGAGGGACTGCACGAGTTCCCCGTGAGGAGATGTCCCGACTGCGCCTTCAGCAACGGAGGTCATCTCCTCGCCGCCGTCTCTAAGTCCTCCATTCACATCTATTCCACGACCACGTATCAACGCCTGACCACGCTTCAGGCCCACATCTCGACCGTACGAAACTCTTACCTCATCCGATCATCCTCTTGATGACACTATCACTCATCGATTGTCGATTACTGGTTATCGACGACCGGTTATCGACTATCGATTATTGGTTATCGGTTATGATGGAAGGTGAGGGCCGTGATCTGGTCCTCGAACGACGGGGAGCTGGTTTCGTGCGGCGACGACGGAGGGATCTTCCAGTGGGAGATCCCCTCGGGGAAGCGGAGCAGCGAGCTCGTGATCAAGGGATGTCCCATCAAGGACCTCACGAGGGATTCAAAGCACATTTACGCCGTGGACAAGAACAACCGTATCCTGCAGGTGTCGGAGTCGCTGGTGAGGGGTAGTCGACGTCTGGTTTTCGCGTGAAAAGTGTATTTACCGTGCGCGAAGGATTTCGTTTTTACGTACGGTGAACGAGGAGAGGCTTTTGGGTAACTTAGATTTCGCATTTTGTCGGTTTCGAGATGCCGGCAAACGGCAACGGGGATTCGGTTGAACGCCAGAGATCTCGTTTTCCCGCTCGAGCGCGAACATGCTGAGACACTCGCACTGTTGGTCTTGGCAGGGCAAATACATTAATTTCATTTCCGTCGAGTCGAGAGCTTCCATCAGCAGCCGATAAATGTCTCTCGTCCCTGCACGTTTTTACTCCTGTTAGTGCGTGCAGGGTCTGGCGACGGAATTGTTGGTCGCCGAATTGCGCATTGCCACGGAGTGTTCACTCCCTGGACGCTGGGCGCATGCCGATTGGGAAGAGGTGGGAGGGGTGAGAGTCCTCTTATTTACTTGGTCATGCGATGGTGATTGTGAGAGTGAGTGTACGAGAGGAAGTCCATCTTCGCCACTTTCTCTCAAATGCCAAAAGTTAGTTGGGTTGAGGAGGTTGAGGTTTACGTATTTGTATTTTGTCATCTTCATCTGGATGGCATGTGATGAGAACGATCCTCCTCAGCTGCGCTACGAGCTGGACGTGAAGGAGGAGGTGGAGTGCGTGCGATTGACCCGAGACATGAGCCTCATGTTCCTGGGCACGTGCAGGGGACGGGTGAGGAGCATTCCGTTCCCCATCTCGTACACGCGGATGGAGGTCAGCGAGGCGCCAGGGCATCTGGCACCTGTCACCAAGGTCTGCACTTTTCTCTATTTTAATTTGTGGAATCTGTGAGGGACGTGAGGGTTCGGTTGGTCCGCCGGTACCAGTGGAGGATGGGATGAAATGTGATTTTCAAGGGTCTCCAGAGTCTTGGCTCGGTGGGGAAAAAAAAATTGATATAAGAGCGAAAACGCTGCAGACAATTTTATTTGCCCTAGACAAGGCCTACTCGACCTTAACCATCGTGTCGATACGCAAAAAAAACGTTGGTGCACACAGCTGTGCATGCTGCACGACGGCGTGCGCATGGTGAGCACGTCGAGCGACGGGACGGTGATCGTCTGGGGGATCCAAGAGGCCGAGTCCCACCTGGCACCCAAGTCCCTGGACACCTTCTGCTCCGACCACGTCCTGGCTCACCGGTTCACCCTTCAGGTGCGGTTCGCGACGGTTTGCGACGATTCGCATCGGTTCGCGTTGCGATCAGGTGTCGTTTCTCAAATAGGACAAGGAACGGGAAGCAGAGACGCTGAGAGAGGAAAAGGACAGAATGAAGGAGAGTTACGAGTATGCCCTTCACCTTAAGGACAAAGGTCACCAGGAGCAGGTAGAGGCGCTGCAAGCGCAGCACGCCAATCGCCTTGCCGCCCTTCAGCTGCAGATCAAGGTCGGTTCTCATCTCGGACCAAGTACTTTCTCCCATCGGGAGGCTTTTATGCGCGAAACGGTGGTGAAATATGCGCATAACTATGCACGAGAAGGGCATGAAATATGCATGAAAGGGCAGAGCTGCGAAAGCCGTTTTGAATAATCTAATCCAGTCGCCCCGTGATCATCATTCTCGATTTGCAATTTATAGAAAGTCAAATCAGCGATGAGTTTCGGTCGATGAGTCGACATTTTGTGCGATGAGAAACCACCACTGAAACCGGTCAGCCGGCTTCTTGAAACCGGCCGTACGTGATGAAGACCGGTAGAAAACCATTAGTTGACTCTGAGCTAATGAGTTGGCTTTGAGCCAATATTTTCCCTTTTAATGGCGCCAATTGGTTCCCCTCTTAGCACCATTTGCCATCATATTCGCATTCCGATGAGGGAGTGCAGGATGAAAACAAGTCTGCCTGAAGATCCGCCTTTCGCTCTGAGTTTTCCACGACGGCACAGCCATAACTATTATGCATCAATTGAGGAAACACATCCGCACGAAACATTAGTAGAAACCAAATGACTCCAATGATCGCCCTCGATTCCCCCCTTCCCCCTCCGCTCCGCCCCACCCCACCCCAGGAGTGATACCTGTAACGACCCCCACGCCAGGCCCTAGAGGAGACCCAGGCCGAGAAGGACCGCCAGAAGACAGAAGAACTGGAATCCCTCCGTCGCGAGGTGTCATCCCGCCTAGACGCCTCGAAGGAGCAGGAGCGTTGCCACCGCGAGCAGCTGCGGGAGGCGGACGAGGCGCACCGCCGTGCCGCGGCGGAGCAGCAGCGTCTCTTCCGGGAGGAGCTGGAGGCGACCCGGCGGCGGCTGGAGGCGGAGAAGCAGGAGACGGCGAACGAATACGAGGAGAAGCTCACGGACGAGAGGGCCCGGATCCAGCAGGTGGGTCGTCCGCTTTGTAACGGTTTTAATGGTTAAAACCGGTCGCTTTGACTTCCCGTCTGTGATAGAAATCGACCGGAAATAACGCTAGAAAGTTCTTAAAAAGCGGAGCGCCTGAAGCTTAAGCTTTCCAGAACGCCGCACCGCGAGGATGCGACGTTTCTCATCCATCATCTTCTTTTTAGTGCTAGACTTGGGATGGATTCTTTCGAATGATGAAGCCGGGTTCGTTTGCATTGCGTTACTTCCTACCTGCTTACTTGCTTACCTCCATCGTCCTCAATTATATATATTTTTCACTCGTTCTTCGGGGTAGTTTCTTTTGTGCGATTTACCGCCCATGGCCGTTGAGGCCTGAGGAGATGCAGTACGATGAGGTTAGTCCCAGTTCATAACGATGAGGTAACATTTGACGAATGTGTCAACTTGGAGCTCGCGCCAAGAGCGTACCTTGCGGGGGATGCCCCATCCCACCCTACCCACTCCCCCTATATTTTAAACTTTGAAAATGGAAGCATGATTTAGAATATATCGATGCCCTAATGCCTTATAAGGGATAATTTCCTTTCTCTTCGTGGCCCCTCCAGGGATTGCTCGAAGCCACGAGTGTGCCACGAACGGTAATGGGGTGGAAACCGGTCGGTATGATGACCAGGTTCAGGACTTGTGGCCAGATCGCTCGCCGAATTTCAAGCAAGCGCTGCAGAATGGCGCGTGCAACCGGCAGCATTTCTTTCAGATGGAAAAGGTCGTGAAGTCCTCGACACGAATGAAGGGCAAAGGGCATGCAGGTCCCTCTGTGTCGAGAACGAAGGTGGAAAGCAAGGTCTTTGATTTTGGGCGTTCTCGCGAATAAACCATCGAGCTCCTCAAATCGACGCGGCATTTCGAAGAAGCGTTTCACTCGGTGGATTAAAAAGGTGCCAGCCGCAGACAGACTCACTCCGTGATAATAAAGAAAAGGAATTTCGGCGCAGATGAAGGCGGAGCGCGAGGTGGAGCGGGCCGAGGAGCGGGAGTGGCGGGCGCAGATGGAGGAGGAGGCGGACCGGGAGATCACGCTGCTCAGGGCGCGGTTCGGCGAGAAGCTGCTCCTCAGGGCGGATGCCATCGAGCGGCTCGAGGGGAACCTCGCGGAGACGCACAAGAAATTGGCTCAGTCCGTCTCATTCTTGCGAAATAACGACTGAAAAATATTTTGAATAAATTAATGAAGCGAATTATAACTGAAATAAAATGAAATAGCTTTAAATAAATTAAGAATTAAGTGTAATCTAATGTTTGGGATTCCTTAGACTGGAGAAGACGTCAGGGAAGCTTGAGGGGGAGTCGCAGAAGTGGCGGGTCCTCTTCGAGAGGAGCGAGAGGATCAACGGGGAGATGGAGAGGACGGCCGCCGCGCTTCGCCAGGAGATCCAGACTCGCGAGGATACCATACGGAAATTGGTATCGCGGATTCGGATTTGCTCCGGTTCTCGGCGTGTTTTCTTTTCTTCTGATTTCGTGTTTGTGAGTTACTTGAAAAGATTGAGTTTTACTTCGAAATTCGTGCTTTTCGAGGCTGTGGAATCCGAAAAAGCATGAATTCCATCCGACTTTCCCATTAAGAGCACGGACTCGAGATCTGGTCGAGACAGGGCGCGTTCGCGGTTCGACGTGACGTCATCTATGGTGCAATTAGTGTTCGCCGTCCTGGCCGGGCGTCGTAAGCCTAGGGTAGGATAGATGATGCGACAGTGACGTCACGAAGACCCCCGGATCGCCAGGAATCGGAGGTGGGGATGCTGCGGAAGCGCTGCCTGGAGGCGGAGAAGGAGAGGGAGATCGCGAGGCACAAGGCGGAGGAGCTGGCGGCTGCCATCCCACCCAAGGATCTGGAGATTGGGAGGCTTCGGGAGCGAAACGACAAAGTGAGGGGCAGATTCAAATGTATGCTAGAGTGAGGTTGAGGCCAAGACTGAGTGGTGGAGTCACTTAGCCTGTCTTTTGGCGCAAAATTGTCTGCTGACCTACTCCTATCTAGTTAAAAAAAAAAACTCACCCTGCAGGTTTAGAGAACCCCATTACACTTTCTACACTTGGCTCACGCTTTTAAGTTGGAGTGCCTCCAAGGAAGTGGGGTTTGGGGGTTCAGAACCCCACTTAGACTTCCTTCTGGTACCTACCTGGGGGGGGGGTTTTCTTCCTGGTTGCGAAGTTTGTTACCACAAACTGCAACCCTTGCAACTTTCCACCTTCCAGTTATCAGGTTTATGCTGTTGCCAATCCACTCACCCACCACTCTCCACCCTGACCGCTAAAAACTCCAAGCTACCCTACTCGTCCTGGATAACTGTTTCCTCACCTCGTTTTAGCTACTGACCATATTTCTGTACATCCTGCACCCATGCATTGTCATTCCAAAGCTCTAAACTCTTTACCTGCCAAAGTTGGAGACAGAAGGAAAATCATTTAGTCTTGTGGTCACTTAGTAAAAAGTAAATGTTCTATTTAGCAATATGCATATCATTCACAAAGTTCCAGTTGATCCACCTGCTCCACCTTTTAAAATATCAAAGCCTTATCAACTGAAGGTATTCTAAAAATCTTGGAACCACTTCTTGTATGTAAAAAATCAAACTGAATCACTACCTAATAATAAATAAAAAAAACATTTTCTTCAGCCATTACATGATTCATGTATTACTCCTCCACACTGTGAAGGAGGAACTATTGTGTCCCCTATCCTCGACAGAGCTCATCAAACCCCCCCTCATTCCAGAAAGTTCTAAAAAAATTGCCTCACCAATGAAGCCTCATTGTGCTCCTTCACCTTTTTCTCTTAAAGCATGCCACTTCGGTTTTCTTTCCCCTCTCCTAAGCCTTCCTGTTGAAAATCCATAGAAGTTCTGTTCAGAGTGTTATAATTCCATTATTATGTTATTATATAATTCTATATGCCTATGCGTGATGGAGTTGACATTTTTTCTGTAGTTTCAGTCCTGTCACTTTTGTGATCTTTATACTATGAAATGGCAATCAGCATGGTATGTGATGATTTTCACTGTGTTTATAGTGTCCAATTATCTCTTTTACAACGATGAAGCAAAAGTTGCATCAATAAGAGGCTGAGTAAGAGTGATGAACAAGGATATTACATGGAGTGGAAGATTCAATTTAAGTTTTGTAACTTGTTTACTTTTTGACTTCAAAAAAATACAAGGACTGCCAAACAATCATATATGATATCCTCCTAGGTTGTAACTCTTAATGTGTCCACTATTGCCAGTATGTATGATGTTAAGTGGGCTCTCCTCTGCCAGATCTTGAGGAGAACTTAAAAGATGCCTCAATATTCTGGCTTCAGCTGGAGGGGGACATAGTGGTGATGCACAATTCAATGCACAGAAACAAGATGGCACTGGAATCAACAAAGGGGAAGTTGGGAGTGGCCATGATGGAAGCGGAACGAGCACGGGAAGAGGAGAAGAGAGAGATGATGCGAATGTGGAAGCGCATCTCATCCTTGGCCACGGTTGTTGGGCAGCCCAGACGGCTGCGGGAAGCTGTGCTGGTGAGTGTGATTCCCTTCTGTGGGGTTTGTGGTTGTACCAGATTTTGCATACCCAAAGTTACACTTTGGGTAAGCTGCTCTTGGGCACCTTCATAGAATCTGCATGAACTTCAAAAGCATGGTGAAGATTCTGTACTTCTGGTAAAGGAATGACCCCACACATCGATGTTGGTGAGGTCCTCCAGATTTGTATGAAAATTTCCCTGCAGAATCCATCAATTTATTGTGAATGGGAGTGGGGCTTTGATTAGTGAATTGTAACATAAGTACATGATACAGGCAGAATTTTTTAAAGATGAGACAGCAACTCAGAGAATCTTGACATTTGTATATGAATGCTAATTGTACAAGAGAAGCTGGTGGTTTCAATATGTCAATAAATTCACATGTTTCAAATGGTTTTGGATTCTCCTAGTCATAGCTGTTGCAGAAGAAAATTTAGGCAGCTTTGCCACAGTTGTTTTTGTAATGTCCATGTTTCACCTTAAAATGGCTATAAATGAACAAGAGCTGAGAGGGACTGCATGAACCAGAGGCCTCACTTGTTCTTTGATTCATGGTGTCACAATCCTCCTACTCTTGCCAATATTTTTATCTTCAAGGCATTAATTGTACTCAATTTTTTGCAAGCCATTAGTTTCTTATAGATTTTTCCTTCCCCACAGGTCATCTGCTCTATTGATGAAAGATGACAAATGCAATGGCAAAGCTTTCGAATGGGGGGAAATGAATGAGTTCTCCTTCTATTCTGATGTTCTTAAACTGGAAAAGTGGGCCACTCTGAATAAAATCACTGATACCAGTGCTCCTTTTACTATCCACACCACTGCAGTGGCGAGATTAGTGAAAGATGGGCGAGGCCATAAGAGAATATTGTGCAAAATACCTGCTGAATGTTCCTGTTCCTGTGAACCAAGTGTTTGGATAACTTAGTTCATGAATTGCCTCAATTCAACATTGCCTCTGGATAATATGGGGTAATGCATCTTCCACTGGATATTGAAGAAATCCTCCCAATTATGAAAAAAGTAATTAAATTGTCTCACTTTTTATGCCACACTATTTGTGGGGCATAAATTACATTGACATTATTTTGCTCAGGAATGATATTGGCTCTGAGTTTGTCTATCTTTCTTCTAGGATCTGATGGAGGCTGAGAAGAAGAACAATCTCCAATAGAGCCTGTCCAAGAGATAAAGTGGGCTGCAAAATGCATGAGACTATTCACTTCAGAATCTTCTGGAAGGAGAAATAAAGCATTGTGCCTGAGATTTTCATTCTTTGTTCTTATATTGCAAAAGTTACAGATGGTTGTGAATACTGGAGAAACTTCTTAGGTAGAAAACATTGGGTATCCATGATAATTTCTGGGTACATGCCATGCATGATGAGAACATTTCCTCTCTAGTTTTATTTTAGTCCTCCTTGAAACTCTCCTGAAGAGACATTGAACCACAGCTCTCTAGTCACCTGGGTTAAATTATTCTACTTTGATGAATCTTTTCATTTCTCAAAATTGCCACATGGTCAAGGCAGGCTTTGGCCCATTGAACCATTGGGATCATTCTGAAGTGGATCTTCCAATGCATAATATATAAGCTAAATTGCATTTACATTTAAAACAGGTAAATCTGCAATGGATTGGAAGATAATTCTCTAATTGTGCTGCTTACTATTCCAGAGTCTGTAGTTAGGGAGTATTTTTCCTTCTCAACCCTGGTGCAGCTGCCACACATCTGATGAATGCTTAGGCTCAGACTCAGATTGGATGAAATGGCATGTAGTCATCTATAACTTTTCCAGGGAAGTTCCAATTGAAAAAATAATATTTCATATGTTGATTAATGTCAGATGCCTGTCAGATCAACAGTTTCTGCAATAAAAGCTTTTTCCAACTTGCAACAAAACAAACCCCAACCTTCTTTATTTTGTTCACATTTTGAACACATGGAAATTCCATTGTTAGTCTTAAATGCTGGCCATGGCTTTCATAAATTGCAATAGAGGTATGGACATAGATTATATTGTTTCCCGATAAATGGCACCAAGGAGAGCAATAAGTACCCAGGAATGTGGAAAATGAGATGACACATCAAAGTATGAAAGGCAGAATGGATGTGCGACCTCTTGGATAGTTGGGAAAATCCTTCTTGTAAGCACGTTGCTTCCCCAGAGCCCATTGTGTCATCTGGTACATTCCAGCAGCCGTGAAGAGGAGAGCTATATGACAGAGGGTATTGAGTTTGCCTAATTTTGTATCTTCAGTTCATGTTCTCAGGGCATGCAGAAGAGAACAAAACTCACCAGGAAAGCACTGAGTCATGAGAGAGAATGAGAGCCAGGCTCCAAATTCGTATGTGTAATTTGGACAAGAGACGTAATTGAAGAGTAACGTGAAAGGATTCAATGTTGGCTGTGGGATCTTGCGCACTTTTGTGCCTGGTGGACGGAGATCCCTCAGAGCCATGTGGATGCTCAGGTTTCCAAGCTCACAGAACAGGAATGTTCCCAAAAACAGCATCACCTATGAAAACAATTGAAAATACCCATAACAGAGCCAACATATAATGAATTCATTGTTGAACTTGGTCATTTGCCCATGAATCAAACCTGAGACATGGCAGGAGATGTAAAGAGTGGATGGTTCACATAGTATGCCACATAGGCAGCAAAGCCCCAATAGTAGCTGCAGTTGCGGAATAGATTTTTGATGGGCATTGTGGCATGGGAGAACCTATGCACAAACACACTTTCCCATAGTCGTTTCAAGTAGTGGCCACACCAACAGCCAGCTGCAATGCTGCAGGGCAAAGCCAAAATCGTTGTCATCTTGAATAGGTCTACAAAACTTCAAATTGGAAAGTACAGGGGTTTGATATACTCAACTAACTTCATGGTAGTGGTGACAGGAAACTTAGCAGCCAGTTCAGCATTGTAGATGAGACTTGGCCTCATGTAGAAGATGAGATATATGAAAAGTGGACCAGCATATTCAGCAAGAAATACAGTGCGATACCCAACTTGGGGTCCCAGGTCCTTCAGGAACAGCTTTGTCCCACTTAAGATGCCAAGCTCTTCTAATGTCTTTTTTTCATCCAGGCCCTTCCCTCTCTTTGCAAGACGAATTTCTTGCCTGTCCAGGTACAAGTGAGGCTTTTCAGAATGGATGCGTTCTTTCAATTCTCTGACAGTGTTCTTTGCTGCTACCTGAGGGAGCAAATCATCACCAGCTGTCACCATGACTTGTGATCCAATTAAAAAAAAAACCAGATGCTTGTTGGGATAAATGTACTGCTCACATTTTTGAACTGCAGGATTTGTTTCTCATTAGTGGAGGATAATATTTCCAGCTGAAACAAGAAATAGGAAGATGAAAACCGATCATTTTTAAACCAAGAGGCATTTTATACCACCATGTAATTTTCCTCACCTCCATGATGAATCTGAACTGTCTGAGAACTTGTCCAGTATTGGGCAGATCAACTGAGCAAGACAATGACCTGACCCCAGGCTATACTCCTGTTACCTTAATAGAGCGGAGACACAAAGTATGAAACTTCTGTCCAAATGAAAGTGCATCAATTTAGGGTGAGAGATATGAATAATAATTGGAAGGAGGCACTGGTTCAGGCACAAGCATGAGCATCAGCCACTTGTTATATTGTCATAGCTTTTTCACCTTGGCAAGTCATGCAACAGTCACAGGATGGCTTCCTTTTAATTTCTCACATCAGCCATGGCACATATAAAAGAAAAGGCCTTTTTGCCTCCCTACAATTAAGATGTAACATGCATCCAATTCACCCATCTACTCCCGTTTTAAAGATCTTACTCAAACAGTCCATGCTTCAACAATAAAAATGTGGTTCCTCACATGATTAGAGGCTATGAAGCATATAGGATTTAAAGGGGGGAGACTAACTAGACATGGAACAGGATAACATTAAGAAAGCCGGGATGAAGAATGCTACCTACATATGGTGGCTATGACGAGAGTCCACCATAGACCTGTCATGGGGTCATTCTACTTCTATTTCGTGATTACTGTAGATCAAAATCTCATGATTAAAACTAGTAAATTTGCTAATGGCATAAAAGCAGATCCTTCATCATACAATAAGACAAACAACTTATGGACTAATTGCATTAAGGAAACGGCTCACGAATTTGAACGAGCTAAGAGAAAAGTTTCGGCAGAAAAGCCCAATCATGGACTATATAGAAGCTTCTGCCACGCTTAACACCAAGAAGATGCATCAGCAAATGTAGACTTTTCATCTGGCAAGGGCACGGAGAGGTCAACGGCTGAGTCGTAACCATACACATTCCAACAGTTATGTGTCGCGGAGGGGGCAGTGTTTCTGGACACTAGGGAGGCTTTGAGTCGCTGTAGAAGTCCGATGGCTAGGGATGGAGTACATTTTTCGAAAGAGGGAGCTGTAGCAGTCGGATTAGCTATCATGAAGGAAAATGAGCCTTTTTTAGGGTTGTAGATGGGGGGGCAGGGGATCACAAGCAAGGGACAGCCACTACGAGCAGCTTTAGACCGCCGCGTACTGGTGTGCAGGATAGGCAGGGAAGAGTAAAGTGTTTCTACGCGAATGCACGCAGCTTACGTAATAAAATAGACGA
>CAJPEV010000178.1:70145-102199 GCA_905338385.1 Darwinula stevensoni | reverse complement strand
CTGGTGCTTCAAATTTATCGTCCTGCGTAACTCCCAGTTTTTTACCATCTGCATAAACAGATTTCATATAATTAATCCATATGGGGAGTGCCATATAACCACCCTGTCCATAAGCTGTACTCCTAAAATGGGCGGCTCTATCTTCTGCACCTACCCATACCCCCGTAGCTAGATGTGGCACAATGCCGATAAACCACCCGTCTGAGTTGTCATTTGTGGTACCTGTCTTCCCTGCTACATCTGCCTTAAAAGTATTTCCTACCCGTTTCGCTGTACCAAATTTACATACCCCTCTCATTAAGTCCACCATAGTATAAGCCACCTCTTCACTAAAAACTTCCTCTGCCTTGGGAGAATATTCTTTGAGTATTTTTCCGTTTTTATCTTCTATTCTTAGAACTAGCTCAGGTTTAATATATAAGCCCCCATTTGCAAAGGTGCTAAACGCTCCCACCATTTCATAAAGGGTGAGGTCTGATGAGCCTAAGGCAATAGTATAATCATTTTTAATAGGACTTTTTATCCCCATCATTCTGGCAGTTTTAATTACTGTCTCGGGCTTAGATGCAGCAATTAATCTTGCTGCCACCACATTTACAGAGTGTGCCAAGGCTTGTCTTAGCGAGAGTTTTCCTCCATATCTCCCGTTTGCATTACCTGGTGACCACCCCCCTATTTTAAATCTTGTGTTCAACACTTCATGGCAAGGCGTATAACCCACTCCTAACACGACCAATGGGCCATGGCACGTCCACGACTGTAAGCCGCCATCCCGGGACAGGGGTCTGTCGCTGTTCATGTCGATTCCTTCACAAACGCAGAGATTGCACTGCAGTCAACTTTTCCCCCAAAGTACTTAATGAGAAATGTATTTGGAATCGTCAGTTTCATGAATAAGAAAAATAAAAATTCAATCGTTGCTCCTAATGGCAACTTATTACTATCTTTTCTCAGTACACAGTACCGAAGCCGTCAGCATCACTGCATATAAAAAAAAGGACCGCATGTACCCACATGCTGAGAAGAATCGAAGTGGAGACCCTTTTTGACAGCCACCCGAGTTCATCGGTGTCGTGTTGCTGTAATGTGGAAACAGAGACGAGATGCCATTGGGGAGGGAAGTCGCCCTTATCCCATAGAAGGCATCGCGGTTAAGCGTTTTTTTGGTGTCGACCCTCTTCTGGCGGAGATGACGAGTCACTGAGGAAGTTATGCTGGTTTGTTTCTATTTCTCTATGTCTCTTTCTATTTCTCTTGAAGTTGGTTTCGCGATTGTGTGTTCAGTCGCTGATAATAACTGACACTGTGAATTTGTGAACAGTACAAAGTGTGTGTGAGGGCAAAAAGTCAGGAAAGAAGGTAAGACGTTCTCAGTTCGCGATATCGAGCATAGTTGCATCAATTGGGAAATGTTAAGGTTTTGAACAGGGTTTGCAGATATGGACATTATAATGAAACGCACACACATTGGGTACTGCTGAGAGTGACAGCGTTGTAATCGCCTTGGATTTATATGCAAATAAGTAATCACAAGGGATATTCAAAACAATTACTAGATATCACTATTTTCTGCTTAGGCAAATGGAAGCAATAGCATAGGGAAAATTCCCCATATCTTTCCCTCATTTAACACTATGGTAACTGGGTTCAGGATGGAAGACAGGCAAGGAGACGGGGATGGTGGAGGAGCCTTTCTATGGTGTGGCTTGATATGAAAAGATCCCCTATTCCAGCACTCCTGGGATTTGCCTTACTTCTGGGCGGACTTGGCATTCAAGTCTGGAATGAAGTGAGCCTCTACAACTGTAAGCTCCTATCCACATTCAGGTCTTACATTGAGGGTTCTTGCTTCACTTGGCCATCAGGACAAGGCAGTCAGGAGAGCTCAGGATCTGGATGAAGGACTTGCAGATGTGACTCGCATCCAGGCCTCAAAGATTGATCTAGTGAATGAGGGAAAGTTGGTGTATGTGGTTGGGAGGCTGAACATTCCAGAGCCCTTGGAGGATCCCATGCATAAAGTTGCCATTCGAGCAGTGAAGTTGCGGAGGAGGGTACAAATGTTCCAATGGATAGAAGTGGAAAATAGAATGTGAGACTCTTCTTTTATCTTGGGCCTGTGTTTTGTTTTGTGATGTGGAGTGATGAATATATGACAGTGAGTGCATGGGGAAAATTTTACCCAAAGGCAGGCTAGGAAAACCCCTACAAACAAGGTTCACGGGAACGGAGACACGCGGGCAGGCAGCCCGCTTAGTCCGCTTGCATATCCTTCCCAGGAAATTCCAATTTGTTGCCTCTGGTTTGGGGGAAAAATATATATTTTTCCTACACTGCCCTAAGGTATGGAAGGAAACAATGGGGGCTCCAATTCTAGGTGGCTTGAGTCCTTTCTTTGCAAAATCTATGATAAATGCCAGCTATGCATATGCAAGATTCTATCAGTTGAGTAGAAGACTTCAGTTATATTATGATCAGTGGCAGGGTTTTTCAGTCATTTGTGACTTTTTGAGTTCTTCAGTGCCTTAGCTCCCAACTTAATATGAATTAGGCTGCCTGAGTTTTCTGTGCCTTGTGTGATTGCCCTGATTTTTCTTGAATCAAGTTGAAGGTTTTGTTTGTTTTTTTTTGCCCTTGGCTTCACCTTCTCCCAGCTCATGTGGAGAATCTATTGTCAGCCCAGGCACCAACCAACTCAAATGGTTTGCTCTTTTCTCTAATTGTCTCATTTGAGGATTGTATTTCTTGTTCCAAATGGCAGTGAGGAGGAGCAGCAGGATGCCAGTTCCCACAGTTCCTATTCCTATGACCAGGACTGGAGGGATCGCCTCATTGACAGCAGTGCCTTTCAGTTTAGATATGGCCATGAGAATCCCATGTCAGTGAGAATTACTTAGGGAGAACCTCCCTTGCACCTTCATCCTGCTGATGTTCATCACAATTGCTCTGGTGCTTTCATGTTCCAGAAAGATGCCTTTGGAAACAGAGCTCCAGGTGGCATCACATGTGTATGTGGGAGCCTTCCACCTTTCTCAACACTTGATCCAAGGATCGTTTGGTCACTTTCACCCACTGACTGGGGATGAACAGCCCACAGATCAGAGGATCAAGTTGCATGCTGGGCTGTACTTTCACTGTGAGGATTTATTTAAGCCTCGAGTTGGAGACATCCGTATCCAGTTCTCCTATGCTGGTCTTGCAGATCCTCACCTTCCCTCCATGGTATTAACAGATTTCTTGGTGATGGTTTAATGCTATATGAGATTTATCAGAGGAATCAGGTTTTTGTATACAGGTTAGTGTGCTGGCTAGACAAGAAGGGCAGGAGCTTGTGCCAGCAGTGACAAGGTCTGGGAATCTGTTATTTTCATTGCATGAGGGTCAGATGAGCCTTGAAGACCTCATCTCCATGGAACACCTGGCCAACAAGTCATCCACATGGGTGCTTAGAATAGTGGGCTCCTTTCTCATCCTCCTTGGTACATCATTCATCCAACGTCCTCTTCTCCTCCTGTGTGAGTTGAAGTTATTTGCATAAGCTTTGCTGAGCACATTTGGCAAAGTCAGAATGCCTGGAGGATGGTTATGTATTTTTAAGTCTTGGGATAGAACACTGAATAAAATATGGTAATTTTTAACATAGGGAAGCAAACAAAAAGGCCACCACCAAGGATATACTAGTGTAAGAGGTTTTACTTCCTATCTTGCCAAAGTTCACAAAATTTCAATGACTTTTCTATTTTCTTCTTTGTCCCATTATACCCCTTCTGGTTGTGAGTTTGTAGACCTGAAGTCTCATTGTAAACCCCTATTTTAGAGGTACTCCAATGCTATATTCCTGTTTATATGATTAGAGTGACATTGAAGGGGTATGAAGGAAAGGCCCATTTGTTGGTTTCAACTGAAATTAACAAGCATTTTTTCCCTTGACAATTCACAGTGCCCCATGTCCCTATAATGAGAGAGATGGTGTCAGGAGATGGACTGTCACTGGCTTTCTCCATGTCTGCTTTCATGAGTCTCCTTGTTATTGGATTGTCTTGGATGTGGCTGAGGCCCAAGGTAGCTGCCATCCTCCTTGTGTCAGCCATGTTCCCTGCAGTGTGGTCTCGCATTCGAGACACTCATGAGCCTGCTGCAATGCGTTCCATCTGACTCACACTTCTTCCAGTAATGGTGCTGTTTTATGTATGCCATTTGTCATTGTCATTTAATTTACTGGACTCTGACTTCATAGATATTTTCATATGATTTTGTATCTGGAAGCTACTACTGAAGTCCTAGACAGATTTTTTAAATGTTTTCATAGTTTTTTGGTGTAATTTACAGAGATCTGAAAATTTCCTGTGACCTGCTGAGCATCTTGGCTGAAGTAGGATCTTAACCCTTTCAGACCTGGCGTCCATTCCAATGGACATTGCCTTTACATTGTGTCTATGGCAATTTCTTAGGATTCTTGTGACTTTGCGCTCCATATTACGTTACAATGGTGCAATTATGCATGGCTCAGTTCCATCAGATGTCTTCTTTCACCCATTAGTTTTGTAATCTTCAGTTATTTAATTAAATGTATAATATATATGGTATGATATGGTAAATTTATAATAAAAAAATATGAAAACAACATAGAAAGCATGAAATTTTCTATTACAATCACAAAAGAGCTCAAAAATGCAAAAAATGATATTTTTTTGGTAGCAGCCTTAATTCAGGTTTGAAAGGGTTAACACAAGCATTTACTGAAACTATTTGCATAAGCTTTTTCCATGTGGAGAACAATGACAATCCTTCTGACTTTACTCCTTATATCTAAAAATTAAATAAATAATCTACTTTAAGTAAGTCATTCCCATATCATAGGTGGAGTTTACTCTTGTTCCCTGCATGGAAAAAGCCAGTCTCCTTAGAGATGAATCCAGCTGCTCACTCTTCACTATGTGAGGCATGAGTTTCTCCAGGCCACAGGAGAAGTTTCAACCTGTATTTTATCAGAGATGAAATTATGTATTAGTTGGCAAATAAATTTTCTGTCCATGACTTTAGTAACTAGGCTGTTTTCAATTTTGTGGCATTCTATCTTGGGGAGAGACTGCAATGAAAAGATGCTGCCCTTTTATGGGCAGAGCCAGATGGGCTCAAAGGGGAATTTCAGCTCAATTGATCATATGGTAGTTATGCCTCCGACTCCTCCCTAATTAAGAGGATTTTAAAACTTGAGAGTTTTGAAAGGATTATGCATTTGGTGATGCAGGCACATTATTTGAAACAATATTTTCAATTAGAAATTCTTTGACCAATGCTTCTTGAGTGGGAACTGATTTATTTCTTCAGTCAGCCTATCCAGACAGGAAACCCCATGAAGAAAATGGAACAAACAGAGCAAAGGAAGACGAAGAGAGACTGCAAAACCAATGGAGACACATGGGGAATCACAATGCCATCAAGTAATCACAGGATGAAGCCATGGAGACTAAATTGTAATCTGTCAGGACTTCTTATTTTGCACTCCTGCCTGGGCTGCCTTTTTGGCTCTCACCAACTCAGCCAGTTCCTGTTGAGATAATCAATGACTGTCACTTTACTGGGATTCACCTAATGAATGTCATGAAAAATCCTAAGGTTTTTTTTTAAATGAATTGTAAGGTGTCAAGTCATGGGTCAGACTTTGTCCAATATATTACCATTTGAATTCCACCTTAGGAAAAGGCCACTGAGCATCCAAAGAGAAAACAAGGAACAAGACAAACCTTGTATCGTCTCATGCAGTCCTTTTTAGACCTATTGGGAATACATGCACCAATCCTGTCCCATCGATCAGATGTTGAGCTTGGATATGTCTTCAATGCCTGCTCAAGAAGTCTCTGCTCCTCAGGTGTCCAGGGATCAAGGTTTAGACCCTGCTGCTCTGCAGGACCTATGAAGAGCATCTTCCTATTGATTCCAGCATAATAATCATCTATATAAAGGAAGAGGAACATACTATCAAATCGCTGGGTTTGGGAGGCATCAATGGTTGTTGTACGACCTGCTGTCTCCTTCTGGAGCTTCTCAAATGCCTTTTCATTGGCTGCTTGTCGTAAAGCATTGTTAGAGTAATCAGACTTCTGGAGGTCTTTGGCTTTGGCCAAAACCTCTTTACCAGTTCGCACCAGACCAGAAGATGAATGCTGATTGATGAACTGAGCCACCACATCCCACCTGATGATACATGATGCAAAGTATTCAAAAAGGGCATATCCTGGCCAAAAATCTCTGAATGCTTCATTTAAAAAAATCAATAACACATCTATCTCATCTTTTGTCAAGAGAACTTGGTTTCCTAACCTCTGATTGGTTCCAGCAGGGAAGAGATTGACAGCTTTAATGAGTAGCTGGAGATCAACATCATCCCATTGTCTCTGGTGTGCTGAGGTTGAGCTCCCACTTGATGCTTTATGGACCATATCCAGGAGTTCCTGCTTCTCCCTGTCAAGCCTCTCATTTAGTTCTCTCACTGCATCAAGGAACACCTGCTTCCTGGCTGAAGCATTCTCTGAGACTAAGCTCAGCTTCTCATTCAGTTCCTCTAATCTATTCATAATAAGAACATGATTGATTGTGAATTCGATCAACATAGTTTGAGGTTTCCTTGATGAGGAAGAGGTGCATCAAGAGATGAGATTACCTTTGAAGTGAAAGGACTTCACAGAGCTTGTCAAGCTCAGCCATGTGATTAACAACATCAGCATCAGAGTCTCCAAAGTAATTGTGATCTTTCATAAATCCCCGCAGATTCTTCCTCTCCTTCTTCAATGCCTTCTTCATTGCCTCCTTCTCTTTCTTGCGTTCTTCATTCTTCCTTCGCTCTACTGCTTCCACCTCTGCTCTCTTCCTCTGTTCCTCCTCTTCCAAGTCTTTACGTCTCTGTTCTTCCTCAATTTGCCTGAGTCGAGCAGCCTCAGCTTTGGCCCTTTTTGTGGCAGCTCGTTTCTCCTTGTCTTCTTCCTTGAACTGGATGATACGAGGATCGCATGCATATGCTGCATCCACCAACTTCCGAATTCGACTCATCTCTTCCTTCTTCCTCAGCTTCCTCTCTGCTCGGTTCTCCTTCTCAATCCACCGACGTTCCTCTCGACTGGACAACAGTGTTATCATGATTAAAATCACACCTACTTGCACCTTACTAATGAATTTCTAAATTCATTTGGCCATTATCTCATTTTACTTTAAGATGCACAGTAGAGGTAGAGTTTTTCCTGATTGCCACCTTCATAATTTTACATGGGGAATGAACCCAAGTGATAAAAAATGTGAACTTTGGTTGAAAACAAGGTAATATATTCATATATAGAAAGAGATGATACTCACTCTTGCCCCTTTTCCTTTTCTTCTTTATCCAAGTAGGAATACTCTCTCCAGGACTCAAAGTCATACCAAAAGGCATAGAAATCTTCCACCTCATCTCTACTGGAATCTTCCTGTCCTAGCCTAGGAACTGGTTCCCTAATAGACCATTGACTATTTCGCTCAAACACAGGACCAAATACCTAGGTGGGAGGAATGTTGAATGCTTCATATTATTGATAGTGTCTTTTCATTCTCAACATGAAAAGCACAAATTTGAGAACATTGCAACAGGAATTGCACCTTAAAAAAGTGCTCTTTGTTGTAAGCACTGACAGAGGGGATGGAATTGTCAAATGTGTGATCGACAGAATCATATGAGATGCGTTTTATGGGATTCCCCAATATCTCATATGCCTTGGTGATGCAGGTGAAATAGTCATCATCCTCCAGCACTTCCTCCCCTGCAGCCCGTCGTTTGTCAGGGTGATGCCTCAGAACCTTCTGCCGATCTATTGGTGGGTAAAATCATTCAAGCAATTGCAGTCACATACAAGAGATCTTAAAAATCTGAAGAGCCTTAAGATCAAAAGCAAGAGCAGAGGCTTACAGGCTTTCTTGAGGTCCTCATCAGTGGCTCGTATTCGCAGTGACTTGAGCCCCAACACGGCATAATGATCCTGGTCCTGTGACACAATGACTCTTCACACAGACCATTTGAGACTGATAAAAGGAAAAATCAAAATTTACCTTCCAGTTCTTGGGATCCAGGCTCCTCAAATAGTCAAGATCATCCTCGATAACAAGATCTTTAGTTTCTTGGTTTTTTACACGAGGTGAGGGTTTGGCATCTCCATTAGGAGCAGAATGACTCTGCAAACGACTGTGACTCACATAGCACCGTCCCACTGGCTCCACCCTCCGCAATGTCAATGCTGGACATCAGAAGAAAAACTGAAATGTTTTCTTGGGTTGGACCTGAACATCACATGGAAGAATTTCCATTACAGCTAACAAAACCCTTTAGTTAAGCATTGTTGATTTGAGTATTTCTAAAATCTGTTATAGTCCTTGATAGCCAAAACAGAGGTAAACTCAATCATTCATCAAATATAAAAAAGGTGTGAAGTTTTGTCTGAATGCATGAATCTAAGCCATCTCCAACATGATTTACAGGACATTGTACATGTTGAAAAATCCAAGAAAAACCTTGTTCAACACATTCTTGATTGAATCAGTGATAAGACTTAAAGCTCTTCTACAATATAAGTGAATGAAAAAAGAATGCAGGAGGATCAACACATACCAGATAGAAGACCAGTGACTTGGCACTGTGAACTAGGAGCTGGCACAGTCATGTTTCCCTCAACAGCACCCTGAAAAGATCACTTTCAAGTCCATGTGTATTTACCTCCTCACATCTGATGAGGCAATGACTTTACATCAAAGTTGGCCTACAATGCTTGCATTCCTTGATAGTTAAGGATTCACACCTTGTGTTGAAGCTCAAAAGTGAGGAAAGAGAAATGGGTAACCAATGCCCCAAGCCATGAGAGTCTGCCAATCTCATGCCTCTCATACACTTCTCTGGCTGGAACTAATTCAGATGTAACACAACAGCTGGTTCTCAGACAGGTTCCACTTTATTTCCTTTTCTCTAGACTAGACATTGAAGGGTGCAAAAAGAGCACATCTGAGGATGAGGATGTGGATTGGAGGGTGAAAAGTGAGGATGGGGGATCAATATAAGGGGAACGAACCAGGGAAAATCACCCATCAAAATCACGAGGAGTCCTTCCCAGCAGCATGAAAGCAATACAGATGGCATCCAGTCAACTCCATACTTTCATAAGGAAGAGACTTTTGCCCCTTTCTTTATTGCATGGCATGATTTCTGAAGACACTGTGGGTCAACAGCCATCCTTCTGAAGGACTGAAAAAGTGACTCTCACCTGAGATTTATTTCCATAGTAGACTGGAGAACTCTAATGATGTTGTCTACCAATTCTGTACTAGTTGCCCTTCCTCCCATGTCTGAAATATGGAATTACTCATACTTTCATATTTACGTTCCTTCCCTTCCTGCAGCCCTTACATTACAGAATTATCAAAGGCCAATAATAAGTCCCTTTCTCACCTGGGGTGTGGATTTTATCTTCATTGAGAGTGTGTGCAATGGAGAAGCGTATCCTGGCTGCATCTTTCTCCAGGCCCAGGTGGTCCAACATGTCAGCACCAGCATTCAACATTGTCACAGGGTTGGCAACATTTTTCCCAACAAGTTCCACTGCCACATTTCGACTTGCTGTTTCAAATACTGAACACTGCAAGTATAGACTTGGGTGAGAATTTTTTAATAAAAAAGTCCCAGATTGGGTGAAATCAGATAGATCATACAAGTCTTACTCTGTCACCATAATTCCATCCAGAAAAGAGGCCTGGACCACCAGTCAGCCCACAGATGATATTTGTCACCACAGCTCCATAGAGATTTGGCATGAGGAGAACATCAAACTGCTTGGGATTGCTCACCAACTGCATGCAGCAATTGTCAACAATCATGGAAGCAGTCTCAATCTCAGGGAACTCCTCACCAACTTCCTGACATGTTCTCAGGAACAGACCATCTGAAAGCTTCCTGAGGACCAAGGGAGAACTAAATTTTAAGCAAAGCCAGACACATGTTTTTTTTAAGGCACTATCAATCTCAACATACATGATGTTGGCTTTATGCACCACAGTAACTTTCTTCCTTCCCATTCTCTTGGCAGCCTGGAAGGTAAAGCGGGCCAAACGGCGAGAATTTTCCTCTGTGATCACTTTTAAGCTCTCTATTACACCCTTCACACTCTGCAGGGAGAAAAAAAAATTCTACCATTCTCACCACCAGCTCAAAATTAAAGGACAAGATATTATGCACAGTAGAAACAGAAATCACCTCATGTTCCTGCATAGAATACTCTCCTTCTGTATTCTGTCTGAAGATCATGATGTCCAGTGGGTCATGTTTCAATCCAGGGATGCCTGGATATGTCTTACAATGAACCACTTGAGCAAATAAATCTAACTCTGTTCGGAGCAAAACATTCCTAGATAGAGTACCCATGGTTTCCCTGTGCGTCTCGATATTTGCTGCCAGAATGAGTGAACTCTTGTGATGGAAAAGCATTATGGGATCTGGGAAGGAGTCATAATTCATGTTCTTCTACCTTTAAGAGCCACACCATTCCTCTTGATGGATGTCAAGGCATATTTCACGTCATCAAAGTTCTCCTTGGATGTGTCAATGATGACTTCCTCAAAGTCCACTGGAACTCCTCCATACCTGCAAGGAAAAAGCGCCTAAAACATGGTGTCAAAAAGGAGAACCATGAGTGACCCTTCCATCACTGACTTTGCCATGAATGGCCAGAAGTGCTTCAGCATGAAACTGACCGAAAAACGTCCTTCACATGCCTCATCATCTCAGGTCCAATCCCAGCACCAGGTAGCATGGTGACCTGGTATCTCCCTCCATACTTAGCTGCAGGATGTGAGTCTTCACCCTATAAAAAAATATATATATTAAAAAATGTTACTGATTGTGCAGTGCTATTCAGTTGGCATACCATTCTCTTAGCAATCACTTCTTCTTTTTTCAACCCAGCTAGTTCAACTAATGGAAAATAGAATATTTAAAGCATGAACTTAGCAATTTCTTTTCTCAATAAAAAAAAGGACACTAAAACAAGTCAGAATGGATCAAAAAATCTTCCTTAAGATCTTCCATATGAAGGATATAGGCCTTAGTCCTTGAAACAGAGTCCTTCAATAGACTTCAAAATAATACCACTGATATGATTCTAATTAGTCAGAAGTTAAAATCTCAACCTACTCTTCATTTTTTGAATATACAAAAATTGTAATCATTGTTTATATCCCAGAAAAAAACAAACAAGGATACTGTTTGAAACTACCTACTTTACATGATTTCAGGAAATATTTGTTCCATCACAAGTACACATAATTTCCAGTAAAACACATACACTGGGTAATTCATGGCATCTTATATGAGTCAAGATATTTAAAAAGTACTGACTAAAGTGAGGAACACAATTTCAAATGTCTTCATGCACCAACCACATAAAATATTGAAAAAGACGACGATTCCCAGGCCTAGACCTACACACTCCACGAAATGGAGCTTCAACTAACTTCGAGGTACGTGAGATGCTCCACATTCTCGTGCACGACCGAGAAAAACCTCGTCTGGGAATGCCTGTCCACTGCGGACGTACGCCTCGGAATGAAGGGCTGGACGTCCCTGCTACCTTTGCGGGGCGATGTGAAGCAGCCCGACGCCAAACATCGCCTCAAACTCTGACGAATCGAGGCCATCTGCCGAGGAATCGAGAAAATCGAGGCATGGTGAAGGCTCTAGGCCGACCGTAGGCCTACACTAGCTCTGGTGAGGATGGCTAATGGACAAAGTCACGGTGGAATTTGGAAAAAAACTTCACATAAGTTTCTCAGATTTCAGAGATTTCCTCTCGCCTGTTCCCGGGATCGTGCACGGCCATGTTGGCAACGGGGAACATGTGACAGGCCACCAGGGTCGTTTACCAATCCTTATTGCGATTGAATCTTATTTTTAACGACCCCCACTGCTGGCGAGAATGCGAAAATAACATTTCTTTTTTCTTCAGGGGGCCTCATAATCTCTTGCTAGGGGGTACCATTTCACAGTGCCTGCAAATTGTGCATTTAATTTCAGCTTATTCTATTCCGCATTGGTCTCGCTCTATTTTCGCTTTGGACAAAATGACAGGTCCAATTAATGATACGAAAGAACGACGGTTTGACCTCCGTTGATGAATGCAGCTAATTCAATTGTCTTTTTATAGATTGGCCCAGCCCTTCATATGAAATTAAGAGAGACAAATTAATGTAGAATTGAAAAGGCTTCCATTTGACATCAATTTGCAGATATGCAAATTTTTCCAGATTTTGAAGATATTTTCTTACTGTACCATCCCATGTTTCAAGCTCGCCAAAAGGTCACGAGGCACCCTGTAAAGACACGGCTAATCAGGGACAGGGACTTCGGGCATCTTCGATGACCCTAGGCGGGAGAAGTGGAGTACTCCGGGTCTCCCTTCGAGCCGGGGCTCAAATGTGGTGATAGGCACCGGTGTCAGACCGGAGTCCCATGCAGCGGGAGTCAAGGTCGTTGCCAGGCGAGCCTCTCACACTGACGTATTTTATCTAAATAGTCAGGGGGGCGTCGGTGGCGTGAAAACTCAAAATATTGTTTACCAGAATCTACGGGTAATGATCACAGGTGAACAGAAAGGGAAAACGAGACGCAAACGCTATAGCTAGGGCAGTGCTTCGCAACCGGTGCCTGATGTGCCGTGGTATTTTCAGGATTATAGGAAAATAAAGAAAATCACTGTGTTTCATTATTCTCAAGCTACGACCGACGAACGTCGGTCGAATTGACGAGAGGGCGATGAAAATATTATTCACATTGACATTGTGAAGTTTGGTTCGGTATGCCGCGAGGATCGAACAAGTTCGAAAGTGTGCCGTGAAATTAAAAAGGTTGAGAAGCACTGAGGACTAAGCCCAGCAAACAAGGTGACGTTGGATCAACGTTATATCAACGTTCCGAACGTTCATTCAATGTTGATTCAACGCTGATTCAACATTATGTGTTTCAAATTGTTTGCTGAGAGGTTACCATACATTCGGTTTTTCCCGGACATGTTCTCTTTCTAAGCTTTCCGTCAGGGAGGAAGGCTTCTATGGGTTACTATAAGTCTGGATATTTTCCCTGGATATGTCCGCCTTTATCGCCATCAAATTTCCATCCAACTTCTAAGCATCCTCTTTTTGGCAGTCCGAAATATGGTAACCATAGCTATAGCAGCCCACTGCATCACACTAGCCACGGTCTCTCACCACTCCCCTCTCCATGTTCTACGGTCCACTTCAAAAACTTCATACTCCACCCGTAACATGCCAGCGCGTCACAATGAGCAACGAGTAACCATTCTCAGTGGCGTAGGGAAGGGGGGGATTTAGAGGGTGTCACTGACAGGCAAATTTCAACTTTCCTTGGGAATTCCAATTTTAGCTATGCCCCTTCGAGGAAAGTCTGATGTCCGTCCACAGACCCAAGATGCCAGACCATGATTTCTTTGAAAAGGTATATTCCGGGTAGTGGAGCTCGGCGTAGGGTTGGGGTGTCTACCTGGTCTCAACCCCCCCCCCCTTGCCGATTTCCTGCCTACGCCACTGACCATTCTTATTAAACTAAAACAAGGTTCCTCAATAAAACGTAACTAGCAATAACTTACCATCGCCGAAGCGGCAGTGGCGTCAGAGAGGAATCGCTGCAGTCTGAGGCACTCCCGCGAACCTCATTCAACCAACGAATGCTGAGTTTAGGTTTCATGAAGGCCGTCATGGCTTTTCTTTCTTGGATTCAATTAATTCAATTTCATTTTCCGACGTCCTGGGTTCGTTGCAGCGTTTTTCAAAGGCAAATAGAATATCTGAAAGAGTCGATCGTGCTTTTCCTTGTTGAGTAGCTTACGAAATGAGCAGGGATGGATCATTAAATTATTTTAAGACAATTATTAATTGATGTGAGAACCGCTCTTGGAGCCCTATCTATTGATGAAAGGTTAGGCGCCAAGGACCAGCGGCGTATCCAGGCTTTTGCAGGAGGAGGAGGAGGAAGATGTATTTATACTAGCTGAAGGCCTCCTCGCGACTCCATTGGTGGAGGTTGAACGAAGGAAGCTTCTGACGACGGCTGACATCACCGGTCGTATGGAAGATTTCGGGTTTTTCTCGATGTGCAGGGCAGTTCCAGAGTAATTGGGACAAAAGTGGTAAAAAAGCGATTTACAAAACTGTCACCCAACTTACGTTTCCGCACTGTATGGGTACTAAACCTTGACCAAATAGGCACCATTAAACATTCATACCCTGGAGTGGGATGGTTTTCATCACTCCTGCATCATTCCATTTGAATGAATTTAATACTTGCTTGGTGAATCTCGCTTTTTGGCTGATACGTTACGTCTGTAACGCTGGAAAACTCTCCTAGCCAATCCATTTTTGAGCAAAAAAAAAGTCACTAGGCATGAAGAAAGGTGGTCTATGTCTTCTTTCTGAAAATATGGAAGCTTCATGTCAAGCCCAATTAGACAAAATTGGAAGGGAAGCAGCAGAACGAAAAGCGTTGTCTAAACTGTGTTACGTCAGTAATACGACATGAATGGCCTTACATTTTTTCATCCATGGGAGAAATTAGACAATTTTGATCGGAATAGGTAGAGGCATCTATGCTCTATTAGGCGCTGCTGAATTAGAATTTCTGGACCAAACCATCTTTACGATATATCATCATACATGATTTCATTTGAGTTTGGTGTTACGTCAGTAACTTTAGAACTGCCCTGTGGGAGTGTCCGAAATGTTTCGGCGCGAGGGTTGGATCGTCATTTGAGGCATATTGAGAATCGGCTGGATGAAGCGGTTAGGAGCTAGACGTGCCTCTTTAGGGAGTTCCAGTATTCGTCGAAATGGCGTGAGAATGCGGGAATCCTCTATGAACCATTTTCTGTCGCCATGTATTACCCATTGCCAATGGAAAATCCTAAGCCACTTGCATAAGCAAATTTGAAATTGGTTTTAAAAGAAACAACTAACTTTACCGAAAACGAACTCAAACTGCTTCTTACCCGTGTCTGGATAACCCAATACCGAAAGTGGCTAAGATCAATCAATTTAATCAGTGGCGTAACTAGGGGGGGGGGGGGGCAAGTGGGGCGGTCGCCCCGGGCGCCACAGTCCAGAGGGCAGCAAACGTCATCTTTCAGCAAAATGAAGCTGATTAAGTCGTACCTGCGATCTACAATGTCTCAAGAAAGGCTTACAAATCTTGCTATCCTGTCAATCGAACGTCAAGTAGCTTCTTCCATCGATTTCAGCGAAGTTATTAAAGATTTTGCAACCAGTAAATCAAGATGGGCTGAATTTTGATTGCAGTCGTTTGTAAGAATTGATTTCGATTACATTATTTGTGCTGAGAAGCAGTTCTGAATAACAGAAATATTTAATAAATCTCATTCCCCAGTAAAACGTGTGTGCATGTGAATAAAAATTGGAAGGGGGCGCCAAATTACCTAGTTACGCCACTGAATTTAATCTAACTCATATATACGAGGGCCAGTCAAGCGTGAGGTACAAGGATATGATTTCTTCAGTCCCCTTGGGTAGTCACACACTTTTACCTCCGTCATACAGTTGTATGAAACAGGGTTGTAGTCCATTTTTCGCAACCACCTTGAGTGCTGCGGTAGCTTGCACCTCCTCAATGCCATAAAAACAACTTTTCAGGTGAGAGACTTCAGGCGCGGGAGAGAAAAAAAAATTCCACGTAGTGCCATCAGTGGATCAAAGCATCGTCCTCCTAAAGCCACTCACCAGATCTCCAGTTACAAAGTCGTTTTCGACGAATGGCATCGCCCAAACGTTGGACTTTTATTTTTGATAGGATGCCCAATTCATAATGCATGGGTGGGACAGAGTACTACTCCAATGTGCATCAGTATTTTTCCCTGTTCTTGTGAAATGTCAAAATTAGGCTCAATAACTTAATTGCCTCTAAGGTTGATGATGTGATAACAACAAAATGCATTCTGTGATTCTGGGTTTGAGAAGTGGTAACAAAGATAAAACTCATATATGCCTAGAAAATTCTCTAACTCAACCTTCTCACTGTCCAATAGGACTCCTTTCACAACTTTCTGCAAGATTTTCACAAAATGAAAGAAAACAAAAAAAATGAGAATAGAAAACTATCAGTGTATTGACACCAGAACAGCCTTCAAATAGTGCTTACGATGCACTGCGCACATAGGTCAAAGATGCAGGTCAGAGAACATGAAGTGACAGTCCAGACTGAAAGGGGACCACAACTTGCTCAATTTCATTCAGCATCTTCAGTCTCTCGCATACACCAACCAGTACTCTCTCTCAGTTATGCATGTGAACCAACATACAGGACATGGAATAAACAAAAAATTAAAGAAAAAATGGAAAAAGAGAACATCAAATCTGAAATTTTCATTTTTGTACTTGGAAGTAGGGAGGCGAATGCTTGCCATCTCTCTCTCGTTCGATTACCGGTGCTCTCTCAACGAGACGGAACCATTCCAAGACGAGGGGAGAAAGAAGCCGATGAGTCAAAGAGATCAGACAGAAGGATCCAGTTTTTGTTTACAAGTCAGCATCAACCTTGAGGCGTTTGTTGCTCGCTCCTCCCGTCATGCCACCAGGGATGGCACGTTTCGTACCTCCAGACGTGGCTGCAGCAGCAGCTGCAGCTGCGGCTGCTGCTTTTGCTGCTTGGCTGCTGGCATCTATGACAAGAGAGATGCATTACAATGGAATGTATTCCTCCACTTCGTCAATTTTCACTTGTAACAGTCCTGTAGCCAGAATAGCTCTCCCTGATGCTCAGAGGGACCAGGACATTTTAACACAAAATTTCCAAAGCATAATTATGAGAAGACTACCTCTCAACATTTTATTTTACTTTCTTCCAAACACAAAGCAATTCAGATGCTTCATGATTTCTTTCATGACTTGACACAAATTTGAAATCAATAATAGACCAATCTCCTTACAATGGAAGGATGCCTCTCCTAGCCCTACATGCATGGGCTAGGGTGAATAGATGTGACAAATGTAAGAAGGGTTGAACATACCTTGAAGCCACCTGACTTGGGTGGCAGGACCATATCCTTTGTCATTCCGAGCTGCAATCCGGAAGATGATGGCTGGCTTCGTGGTCATGTCGATGTGAGCCGAGGTGAGGGAACTATTGGGGACTGTGCATGAGTTGTGGGGCCCGCAATACACTCGCACAAATGCCAGTTGACTTGGGTTACTCTGCACTGTCTTCCCATCACCCTACATTAAGCAATGATATATAAATCTGTGCTTGTGTGCAAATTGTTGAAGCATACACCTAAATGAATTACAGGAAATTGCATTGGAATGCCAACTGTGTTTCATCACATCCTGTACCTCCTTTCATTGAACAAAAAAGTTTTGGATTTTCTTGCTTCCTCATGACCTTTCACATTTCCTACTACTTAACCTACTGTTATCTACTGATTCTACCTGCACGCCAGTGGATGCACTCTTCACAGCCAGGTACACTGAGTATTCCACAATGATTCCAGCTGGATTTTGTGGTGGTTCCCATGAAAGATGCGCTCCTTCTCCAGACTTGCTGATCTTGATAGAGCATGGAGCTCCAGGGAAGCCAGGGATGCATGTTTTGAATGCTGAGACCTGGACATATGATATATAATTGTTTACCTTGAATCTATCACAGAAAAGGTTTATGAAATGAAAAGGAAAGCAAGAGCAAAAATCACCTCGCTCCATGCACTCCTCCCAACTGAGTTGAGTGCAGCAACACGGAACTTGTATGCAGTTCCTGGTTCCAGATCCACCTTTTGTAAGCCAAACTGCTCAAGATCAATTTCGGCATCGATCTCAGGCATCTGGAGTCCCGGGGGGAGAACGTAATAGCTCTGAACAACACATGTTGTTCCTCGGACGATCCCAATGTCGTACCAGTGCCCATAGTCCTCCTCCTCCTCCTCCTCCTTCACCCCAACCTCATCTTTCTTGTCTTGGTCATCCATCTTTGAATGTGATAGAGAAGTCATGTAGCAATCATGTCGAGAATCTTCAATGATCACACAATGACTGAAATAAAGCTTTCACTAGAACTTAAAAAAACAATGCAGCCTGATTTTTTCGAGAATCTTCCTTTGAAGATACTTCATGCCAAAAAAGTGTATTTAGTTCATAACTTCTACCTTTCACCTCCTTCAATTCCTTTACATTAGACTAAAACTGGGGTGTCACAAATTTACCTAACTTCTCCCATACTTACAGTAACTGTGCCAATCTCTCTAACTTTTAAACCACAGTGCTAGTGTCCTGAGTTTTCCAGGTCTGTAGGAGCCAAGTGATACAGCAAGACCTACCTTTGTAGGAGAAGACGAGGGGATGTGATTGGCATTGGGAATATGTGCACTTCCAGGGACTCCATTGATGATTGGAGAAGACAGATTGGATGCAGGAGCAGATGGAGCAGTGCTGATGGCAGCTGATGCAAGGGTTGCCAGTGGATCTTCCGATTTCTCCTTCCCTTCTTCACCTCCTACCTCCTTCTCCTTGTCATCCTCCCTTCCTTCATCACCATCCTCTCTCTTGGTTTCAACTATGCAAGAGATCCATCCCATCTTTCATGTTACAGCAGGCACAAGACCAGAGTCTTGGAATTATTTCTGCTTCTAGGCAGCATCAATTGATGAATGAGTTAAAAGGAAAAACATGCTTAACATATGTTAAATGGAATTAGAGGAGCATTCAAGATCAAAGGTCAAAGTCTGGGCAATCTAACACTTGCACAACCAGGTGATATCCTTCTACCTCATGAACCTCTCATGTGAATAAGTTGATAAACATAGCCACAGCCTCACACTCCATGAGGATACACAGTGGAACAAGGGGATACGAGTTTGGCTACTCTGGAAAGGTCTATAGCAATTAGGGATGCACCGAACCAGGATTAGCCGATACCGATACCTTAGTAGGCCTTATGCTACCTTCGGCATAGAAAGGAATAAATAAAATATCGAAACTAATGACCCAACACTCAAAGTTCCTGTCATTTATTTAGCTTTGGAGACATTTACGTTGGCAATATATATTTCTTGAGTATAGGCCAAAACTTCTCCCGCCATTCACCAGGCCCGCTGAGAATACATCGGACATAAGTACTAAGTACAAAGGATGATCAGTGCGAAGAGAAGTAGAGGTAGAAGCTACATCTAATGTCATTAGGGGATTAGGGAGTTGATGCAACTATTGTACAACCGGGATCGGTGCTCAAGGGGAGAGCCAGAGGTGGGATGGACGTGAGCACAAGGTACACCTGTGCAAACCAGTCAGCGCAGGAAGGCAGGAGATGGGATGGAAGGGGGAAAGTGAAGGAATGAATGCGTACGCGAATGAGACTGGCCCATTCCATTCGTACAATGCCCTTTTCAAATCTCTCGCATTCCGCTTTAACCACGCTCAAGCTCATTGTCTATCAGTTGGAGATTAAAAAGAACTATGATGGACATAAGGAACCGAATGCCATTAAGAGTATGGTTTTTTCACGAGATGTTCCAAAAATTTACACGCTGTGCATCAAGTACGGCGCGCGGGAAGGGAGAATCGGCCATATAGGCATCAGCTGATACAGATACTTTGGATCGGTGCATCCATAACACAATGCAATGGCCACTAAAACATATCACACATTACCATCTACGATGCTGCCATAAAAACAGAAGTGAGGCTTTTGCACTCTGCAAGACCTTCTAGTGAACAACCTTTTCCTTAAGAAGATGAAATGAGAAATACACTTACACAACCAAATCCCTCTCTTGTACCAGATAAATGTCATTTAAATGAAGAGAAACAATCAATAAGCACGGTAGCACCTATTACCTTTCTTCAAACCCTTCCCGCCACATTTTCAACTTCATTTTCAACAATTCAACTTCCTCGTATTCTTCTCCAAGAGCATTAACAAGAACAAAATTTGGCATACTTCTTCCTCTCTCACCACAGAATCGCTCCAGCAAATTTAAGGCCCCATCTCCCTGGGGTTGGGGAGAACACTGAATCTTGCTTTTGGAGGATGTGAATTTCATTCTGTAGCCACTCTTGGGGAGGTTTCGGAGGAAAGAGACCAACAATAAGAAAGATATGGACTCATAGATGAGAAAAAGTGGCTTTTTTGTGGTTTGCAGTGCTCCATTCCATCATTAAAAAAACGAATAAGCTGTCATTCAATTAGGCTTAGAGTTCTTGCTCTGGTACCATCCCCCAGTGTTGCCGGATACGGTGCCGAAATTATGCCAGATTCAAGACTGTTTCAACCTTCGTGTTGGCATCTGGATCTTCTGTTTTTTAATGTATGATACATTTTCATGCCGAGTTCATGAGTTGAGTTAAAAATGAAGGGGGTTAAAAATGAGTGGTTAGCAGTGATTGATCGATGTGATGTGATATGTAGATATTTTATCCACACATCTCTGAATTGACAGGATGGCACATGCCATGGATTGCATGCTTCTTGAAGGCATTCTCTACTCAGACCTATTTGAGATGGTTCGAGGAACTCCAGATAGGCCTAAAGTTCCACGTCCCAATGAAATTGAGTTTCTTTTGCAAGGAAAAAGGTAACCTGAAGGCAGTCTGTTGGTTAGGCCTAGGCCTAACATTAGTGAGTCCCATAAAGAGAGGGGGAGGGTGGGGGGAGGGTCGAAGAAAGGGAAACCCATTGAAAATTGGTTTTCACATTACTACATATCCTTATATAATGATATTCTCGCCTACAAAAATGCACTAATTTAGGAATGGAAAAATCATGTAGAAACAATCAAATAACTAAATAGTCATCCTCTCTGCATTGGAAGCTAAAGGAAAGGCATTGTGGCCCATACCAGCAGCATCATCTTCTTGCTCTCCAGTCAGATCTTGTCCTGGATACTCGGCCTCGGCAAGGGGATCTGCATGGTGGGTGGCAGTATCTTCACCTTCCTTCTCTCCTGCTGCATTCCCTGTCTCCTCTTCCCCACCTTCATCATCTCCTAATTATAATAAGAAAGTCCTTGTGCATATTGTCAAAGCATGAAGGCTGAATGTGTTCAGAAAGAGCTAACAAAACTTTCACAAATCAGCACTACATAAATATAATTTTGTTGCTATCAAGTCTATTACATAATCAAAGTTTCACTAAATGTATGTGCAGCAGATATCCAGCAGTGGTGATTAACTAATCCCTTCAAATGTACTGACAATAAATAACAAAATGTTTGTCAATAGTTCTATCATCCTAACCACAGCAAGTTATCTTAGCCATCCATCTCTGTCTCACACAGTGCCAAAAAAAAAAATTAACTAGAAGGGAAGGAATATTGGTTCTCAGATGAACAAGAGTAGGGAAACTTCTGAATATTAGTTGTAGTGTTCAGAAAACATGCATCCCATTGATAACGATGTGACGAAAGGTAGAGCTACTAATCAAATGATCAGCTTCCTCACCAGGTCCATCAACCTGAATGATGTCAAATGCTCCATCCAGTTGTGGAATCTCCATGATGCCATCCACCTGGCTCACTGCCACCTCACCCACATTTCCTTCTGCTTCTGCATTCCCACCTTCTTCATGAACTTCCCCTATCAGCCCATCTGCTTCTCCACCTCCCTCTTCTGCCCCTGTTTCTGGTTCGAGAAGTCCAGCCTCAGCTGCCAGGGCTGCCAGGGCAGCATCTGTGGTAGCAGGGCCATCTCCTCCTCCAACCATTGATGCCGATGGCTGGATCTGCAGTGCTCCTGATCCTTGTTCAGCCCCTTCTTGCCCTTGAAGGACCACCATTGCTGAGTCCAGGGCCTGCTGGGTCACATTCACCTTAAAATGAAAGACAATTGACCATGAACCTTTAGCTAAAACTTTTCCCATGGGATTGGGAATCACTGGGAATTTTTTTAAATATGCAGAGAAGCAAAATGGCATGCTAACTTGTGATGCTGGAGCCTGTTGAGGTGACACTAGTGCAACAGTCTTTGGCCCTCCTGCAGTTGCCACCTGCACAGCCATTGGCTTCCCTCCCAATGTGATGGTCTATAAGCAGCCAAGCAAGAGCATGAAGCAAGCATAGTCATACAAAGACAACAGATGGCATTCTTTAAGGCATAATTTACATTACAAGGGCAGGTCATTCTTACCTGTCCAGAAGCAGATGTGAGAACACCTTGAGTTGGAAGGGCAAGAAATTGACCAGATGATGTGCCCAGCAGCTGTTGGCCTGACTTTGCCAAGGTCAAGGTCTTTGTTCCTCCCCCCTGACTGGGAACATTCAGGGCAAATGGCTTCCCACTTCCAGAGGATACCACAATCATCTTCATTCCACCAGAAGTTGAAATCACTTGACCAGCTGGTAGGGAGTAAAAGTGTCTTGCAATTGTCAACCCAAAGAGGAAGGTTACATGAGAAAGGATGCTGAGAGGATCTAACCAGGGACATTTCGAAGTGCACCAGCAGATGATACAACAATGACCTGCTGCTGTTGTGGAGACTGTTGCTGCTGGCCTTGCACTTGCTGTCCTTGCTGCTGCCCAGCCTGAGTCACAGCAAAAGCCCTCTGAACTTGAGTGGCTCCAGGAGACCCAGTGACACCAGTACCGGGCTTGGCGATCACAATCGCTTGCTTCCCTCCCACAGTGGCACTCTTCCCCAGAGCGCTCACGACGCGTGCGACTCCACCCTGGCCAGCAATGTTGGATCCAATGATGATGGGCTGCTGCTGCTGTTGGTTTCCTTGTGCTTGACCAGTGACCAGTTTCACAATAGTTGGACCTCCACCTCCAACTGCCTTTGCCCCTTGCAATGCTGCTGCCATCCCCTGGGCACCTCCTTTCATCAGGCTCACCTTTGGGACCTGCAATCACACATCATATGCCACCCATTCATCATTTCCTGAATAGGGAATCACAGGAAATGGGTGTTGAGGGCATATCATAGGATGTTGCTTCTTCCTCCATTTTCTTATCAAAACAAAAGAGGAAGAGGAAACCCTGATACACTGACTGAGGACCTGCCTGTGTGGTTACTGCAGTAATTTTTCTCCTAAAAGGGCTTCCATCATGTCACAGTTTCCCAACATTGCCATAACAATTTTCATTTTCTACTTATCTTTGAGTCTTGCAATGGACATCCAAAGGATCCAAATTCACTCAATGATGCAGAAATGTCAGATGGTGAATGCAACCTCCATCACCTGTAACTGCATAGCACTTGGCCAACCAACAAGTGTGAGTTATCTTTCCTTCATTAAATTATACCATGAAAATGGCTAGAATGCCAAAATAAGTCAGTGTAAATCTCTGGTATATACTGCAGTTGAACATGGAGACCACTGCAAAAGTATACAATATCCATGAGCTCAAAGTGGAACACTGCAATCAAGTCACTCTGAATCGACAATTCATCTATGGAATACCAAGGTTGGAAGTGTTTCAGTTCCGTAACATTTCAGCTTTAGCACTCAAACCTCTGAGTCTTTGGAGAAGTAAAAGTCGCCCCCTCCAAGAACTTATTTTTGACCGTGTCAATATATCAGAACTGGATTCCTCAGCAGTGTATCTGTCAGTCAAGTCTGTCTGGCTAAATAGTGTTTTGATCCCAACTGTGCAGAATAATTCCTTCAGCCTGTTTGATGCCACAGACATTCTCATCCAAAACTCTACCCTGATGAATGTGCAAAGCAATGGAATCACCATTCTGAGTGTGCAAACTCTATCTATTTATGGGAGCCACCTGAACAGACTGGCACCGGGTGCTATCAATGTGACGCAATCCAACAAGGTCAGGATGTGGGACAATACAATTTCCAATGTAGAGCAACATGCCATCATTATCAAGCAAGTCACAGAAAGATTTGAACTAGAAGGATCCAAACTAGAAATAGATTCACCATATTCAATCCAGCTGATAAACCTCCAGAATGCTACAATGATTGTTAATACAAATGAGTTCTTTGGTAGCTGCCCTTGTCAGGGTGACCTAAGGGCAGGGACAGGAATTAACGATTGCCCCATGAATGCCCATTATTGTGATTGCAGCATCTGCAGGCCTCCCATTATGACCAATCTTAAAACATGGCCTGTATTTGATGAAGGTACTACCACCCTTCATGAAAGTAATGCTTTGACATCCACTTCCAAAGCAAATGCAGAAATTAAAACTTGGGATTCGGTTTATGATATTGATTCAGGCATGAATACTTCAGATGCAGCAACTGGAAGTCCTGGGGAGAACAACTCCCAAGAAGTAACTACTATTCATTCTGTTGGGAAAAAATTGAGGCCTCTAGCAGGTCAGAATCCTGATCTACAACAGACTCAGCTTATTCCCTCTGCGATAAAGACTGCAATCATTGTGGGGGTGATTGCAGTGTCTGCTATTCTAGCAACCCTACTTACAGTGCTTTTATTCCATCTTAAAAAGAAATATCAACAGCATAAACATTCTGATGGAAATAAGCGGAGCAACTCCTTTCACTGTGAAGGAATGAGGCAACGAAAAAACCACCCCAACTCCCAGCCCAGCATCATAGAGGACCCTGATTATGATGAAGTCGAAGAGGAAGATGCACCAGGACCACATGTTCTCCAGGTCAAGCATGGATTTGACAAGGACCCCAATGAAAAATCAAAAGATCCCAGTGGGATTTTTCTCTATATGAGAACCCTCGAGAATGCCCATAGAATCTGACTGCTTCCACACCTTTGCAAACTACAAAATGGACTCACTGTTGCAACAGTCATCCCTTGACTGGTCTTCACCAAAGTGACTATCTGGGGTTGATTGGCACCTCCCTGAGAGGCTGCCACAGTCTTTGCAGCTTGGGCTGCCTGGACTTGTATGGCCTGGGCAGTTGATCCTTGGACAATGATCTGCTGCTTCCCAGCAGGCCCCATCACACCAGCACTTGCTACTGTTCCCTGTGGTGTCTTCAAAACTGCAGAACCAGGAGAACTCAGCCTCACTGTTTGAGCACCTTCCAATCAAACAGAAACCTCTACGTTATGAAGAATCCCACCACCACATCATAGACTTTCAGCTACTGGATTTTTACTCTTACCAGTTCCTCCCTGAACTGGTGTCACCCTGACACCTTGTGGGGTAACAATTGTTGGCTGTTGCAAGATCTTGAGCCGTGGTGTTGTGCCAGTCACTGTTGTGATGGGACTGACCATACCTGGGGTCCCAGTTGTCAGCTTTTGTGTTGCTGCTGCAGCTGCAGCCAATGCAGCAATGCCAGACATTCCTCCAGCTGTATGTAAGGAATTAATGGAATTTTAAAAATGGTGAAAGCATACTTTATCCAATACCATTTTCCTATTTCACAAATTGTTCTGAAATATTAGTCTTAGAAACCTTTACCTTTTGCTGGAGAAACCATGGGAGAAGAGGCAGCCATTGGCTTGGGTGCAATTGCAGGTGGATTTGCAGCTGGAACCCGTGGTGAAGCTCCCGTGGCAGTTGGTACCTCGTACTTTCGAACCTGGAGGATGTATGCCTCAGCTATTCCCCAAAACCCAGAAACATTGAGTCATTATCTTTTGCAGGAAGTTTTCACTTTTTTCTTTCAAAAGTTATATGAGAGATAATTTTGTTGTCAGAGAAGTGGAGTCTAAAACTCACCAGTTGGAACAGCATTCCAGCAGACTTCCAGGGAATTTGTCGAGGCTTTGACCAGTTGAACCCGAGTTGGGGGTGGGGGGACTTCAGTTTCCAGAAACCACAGGTCTTTGCAGCAAACCTGATTATTCCAGGCCTTGCGGTATCCATCTCGACCAGACCATATGTAGAGACGAGAGTGAATGGCAACTGCACAATGGCCAGCTCTGGCTCTTGGGAGGGATTCTTCAAACACTTCCATTGCCAGAGGCTCCCAGGTCATTGTTTCTATGGGTTCCAAAACAAAGATTGTCATACATGACCAAGACATAGGAATTCTCAAAAATTTCACAAGGCTTTGATAGCACAAGCAATAAATACTCATGCTGTAGCCATTTGCTGGAGCACTAACCGAGATTCAAAGAAGCAAGGGTGTTGGTACACTTCCACTCTTTCTCATGTGTTCCGACCCTGACATCATCCACAACAAGAGGAACCCATCCACCAAATACGAACATCCTTGGACCAAGTAGTGTTGCACTGTGTAATGAACGTGGCAGTGGAGGGATCCCATACACCATTGGCATGCTCCATGTCATGGACTCTGCATTCATATGCAAAAACAGTTTCCTTGAGGCACTTCACAAAAGATCAAAGGCAATTGGTAATGGTCCCTTACCAATGTCCAGAATCCAAAGGTCACCAAGTCGGCATCCACTCATGCCACCGTAAATGACAAGTTTTTGTTTTCCATCTGATCCACAGTAAGCCACACCAGTGTGGGACTCACGGGGTGGTGGTGGAATTCCGTGGGTTTCTGGCTGGTCCCATCCAACAACACCAGAACCAGGTCTCAGCTCCAGAATGAAAAGGTCATTCAAGTACCTGCAAAAGATAAACAGTAATCATAATGTTTACATGCTGTGGAAGTAATCAAACCTGGCATAGCATCTCACACACAACATTTGAGCAGGCTAGCTCATTTTACACATTTAAGCAGGTTTACAGGCAAAATTTATACTTGGGAGGACAAATTATGGAAAACTTCAAATATATAGTTTCACCTGGGAATATTGTTTTTTGGGTCATCGCTATCATTGGCCAGGCCTCCAAACAAGTACACTTTGTTTCCAATCAAAGTGAAGCTGTGGCCCAAACGAGGGCACGGAGGAGGAGAATTCCGAGGAGGTTTTGGCTTCAATCGCTTCCATTCCCATCGACTTGCCTGCATGAAGGAAATGTGGGTATTACAACATTAAGAGTTTCCTAGGAAGCCTATAATATAAAAATAAAAAACATAAAACCCAAAAGTGAGATAGTACAACAAAAACAGCTTGCAGTGTGCTTTTACCTACAGTATAAGCCTGCAGGTAGAACTTTTCAATTTATTTACTTATTTTCATTTTAGCTTCACCTGATCTTGATATGCACAATCTTGGTCTTAAAATAGCAGAGTGAGACTGAATGAAATGAGACTGAAACAAGAGACTTAAAGATATTCAAGCTTAGTTTACCTGGAGTTCATAGAGTTCATTGGAATACTTTCCATATTCCACCATGCCTCCAAAGACAAGGATCCTGGTGCCATCGACAACAAAGCCATAAGCAGCACATCCTGGTGGGATATCTCCTTTGACTGGTGGGATGAACCACTGGTTTGCAGCTGCAATTAAAAAATCTTCATAATTGTGGGAAAGGAAACTGTGTTACACCTGGAATCTATTTCTACAGGATTTAGACAAGTTTCATTAAGAGTCCGAAATTTTTCATTAGGGAGGAATCAAACATACCCAAGTAACATGATTTAATATGTCACACACAAATATCAGGTATCCTTCGTTATGTGAACACTCCCCCACAACGCAGACTTTGTCTTGTGTACACTATTCCCCTATATTCACAAAGTGTAGAGTAGGCCTACTAATCCCCAATGTTAGTGCCCGGTTCAATGCCATCCCAGGTTAAGATGTCCCTTCATTCTGACGTCTCAGAGTGCACATGGAAAATGTCTGAAAAACCAGGCTAAAAAAAAAAAGTTACTTCTTTCTTCAGGTTCTCTGCTAGTCTATTTCAACTTTGTTAACACTAATATATCATGAGTCCTTTGCAATCTCTGCTAAGTGTGTTATTCCTTTTTTGCTGAGACTTGGAAAACACTAAGCCACTCAGTTATGTGAAGACATACAACCACCTCTTGCATAAAGTGTGTGGCTTGAATGGAAGACCAGATGGCATAAGGATGGGAAAGGTAAGGGGGTGAGGGAGGGGGAAAGGTAAAGATAGGACAAACATCAGTGCTTAATCAACTTCCCTTGTTCCACTATAAGCCCATAGGATGTGGCGGTGGACATGCAGTACAGCTGACAGAAATAAGTAGGCATCAGAGGAGAGTAAATGAACACTAAGTCAACCCAGGCTCTTCCTTCAAAGCACATTCATCTGACAGAGATCTACGAGATATTCAGAGCATACTTCATGAGCAGGTAACACTAAAAGCTTGCTTTTTTTTCTTAATCCTCAAATGGTTCATGCTTTTCCATTGGCCATCTCCTAAAAATGACATTGCACCTGTTACAAACTCATTTTCTGAATCCCAATTTCAAGAAACAATACTCCTTCCTCATTGTTATCTTCCACTTAGGGATTGAACAACAGAGAAAAGATTCAATAAAGGCAAATTTACAGATAGTGAATAAACTGCAAAAAAAAAATTGGCTGAAACTATACTGCTTTTGGAATCTTATGTCTTCTTGATTAGGGCTAAGTCTACTGACCAAGAGTTAAAGATATTACATTTTCAGATGCTTATCACTACCAGACAGTTCCTTTTGTGAATTGCCCTTTAGCAAATATAAGAAGTGATTAACAAGGCATAAATGCAACTGACTTGGCGAACGCTCTTGCCAACTTAACCGTCTCCTTTAAAACGGGCCAGTCCGCGGCGTTTAGTGTTTTTCACTTGAGTTAGACAATTTTTCATTTGACTCAGACACACGTGCATGGGGCGTTCCTCATGCATGTGGCGAAGTCAAGTGAAAAAGTATCTAACTGAAGTGATAAACACTGTAGTAGCCGGTAAATTTTTGGGCTCGATGTGAAAGGATCATGCGGTATGCTGGGAGCGGCCCTGTTTCTCTTAGAACTTTTAGCCAATCAGAAGCCGTACTCAACCCACTTCTAAAGGTCCAAATTGGAAAAGGAAGATTCCTATTGGCTGGTAAGGTTGGAAAATCCAACATGGTGACTTACACACACGCAAAATTCCCCCGGTTAAAAAAGCTGTTGAAAGGGGCAGGCCTGAAATCGAGCAACTTCTGATATATCGCATGCCTCTGCTTTGTTTTGAAGTTTTCAGCATAATCCCAATTTGACTACCACATAATAATAGACTGTCGAGTGGTTTCCAACCACCCACTTAAGGAGACAACACGAGTCAATGAAAGCAGAGAAATCTGACCTGAATTATACACGTGTAGCTCGTCGACAATTCCTTCGTTGCCTCCCCCGAAAACGATCATCAGATCTTTGATGGCAACTGCTCTGTGTCCATGTCGAGGCCTGGGACACGGCCCAGTCGTGTTCGTCACACGCTTCCACTTGAGCACGGGAGACGCCATCTCTAATGGCAGATCCCCTACGACTCCGCAGGACGTCGGAGAGAGAGGAATGCCGATCTCCATGCTTGCGTCCTCGCTGACGTCGCTGTGGAAACGGTCGCTGATTGGCTGAAACGAAACACCCCGTTGCCTCATGCCAGGGAAGAGGATGGGGAGGGAAAAAAGGGACTCATTCGCAATCGGAGGCTCTCGCGTTCTTCTGGCTTTATCGAGGTGAAGGCCGTTCGAGCCTAGCAAAGATTTCATCCACGTCACCCACTCTTGGGCCATCTCTGAGACTGAAGCGAAGCAGTACTCTGACTAGTACAAAGCAAGAATCGTCCTGGATATAGGGGCAGGGAGAAATAGGCGAACAAGTTGTTGTAACAAAAGAGGTTATCGCCCTATTGTTGCCTCAATAAACCAGGTTCCATTGTCCACATTGAAAGGGTTACGCTTTACTTGACGAAAAAAAAGTAGCAAGAACAGATCAGTTTTCTTAGATCTCCCAGCCGCGAAGCCAAACATGGCCCGACGACGATGAGGGTCGATCGCCCCGCCTCTGCGTTCCCATCACGTCCGGCAGTCATATGTGATTAAATGGTCACGCGTTTCGGGCGTGACTCACGATGACGGCATGCATTTCAGCTTCGGGATAAACTTGGGTTCGCGCGCCTATCTCAGCGAAGTCATCTCATTCCAAACGCTAACATCAAAGGGAAGTTTCATTTCGAAGAAACCCGAAAGTAATAAGAGATTTCTGAGGCTCCATTAGCCTAAAGATCCTGTGTGAACCATGACAAAGTAATGAACTCAACAAGGTAATAGGTCAAAAGATCATAGAGACCTTTATTTAGTTAAAAACCGTTGGGAAAAAAAAGGGGTTTCCCACCCGTGCAAGCTCCCAGAAGCAGTCTGACGGCGATCGCGAAGGCTGCTCTTCAGGTGGTGCCTTTTGACCTCACCAGATTTCAGGCAGGTCGAGGCGGTCAGCAGTCAGGAACGCTGAGGAGTAATGATATTCGTGAGATTCCCCGTATTTCATGCATGTGACTCCGAGAATCCCTCTATTGGGCCGCATCTCCTCTAGTCATTCGTCGTTTGCGTTTTCGCGATTGCAAACCTCTTTTTTCGCTCCACGCAATAATCGCGATCCGTGCGCGATACAGGCTCAACTACAACTACAGCCGTTCACGCATTTCATAGAACCGAACCAAAACCGAAATCATCGGACAGAATGAGTGATGAAGAATGACTGTATTAGATAGGCACGGAGGAACACAAAGTCGACTTGCAAGGAAAAAAAATCTCGTGTTCTCGATTTCTTAAGAAACCTAATGAATATTTGCAATCAGGCAACACTCACGAGCGTCAAAAATCAGATGGAATTTACGGGCAAACTGGAGCAAAACGTTTCAATCATCTGTTGAAATTTTACCCACTTAACGCGTTCATAACTTGTGCCAAGAAAAGGTTTGGAGCGTTTTCCGAGCGAAATTCGTTGAGGGTGGGGCGTCATCCGGGAAAAATCACGAGGAGAATCCTTCCGCAGGGACGGCGACTTAGGTGCCTTCTCACTTACCATCCGGAAACATTGTTCGCTCGAGTTAGTATCAGACGGTAGGCCTTCCTGCGAGATCATTCCGCAATATTTTACCTGTGTGACCTCAAAAACTGATCGGTTCTGATCCATGGAGGTTCTGATGGCTTCCATGACTTTAGTTGATGTGATTTCGCACTTTTAATGAAAATCTTCTGTTTTTTTACTTCACTTCAGCTCAGCTAAGACTACGGTTAAGCTAAGAGTTAAGCTTTGCCTTTTCACTGCCGTACACGCCATATGGCATGTTCAGTGCGACGAACCTCCACTGCCATGCTAGGCAAGGAGAGGTTGGATGGGCATTTTAAGTCCTCGGCAGTGAAAGGGTTAAGTTGAGCTACCCTCAAGCTAAGACTGCGGTTTGAATCCACTATTTCCAGGAGTTCAGGATCAGACGCAAAACATCCCTAAAAGGAGTACGACATGCCAAAAATAGAGTGAAAAGGCAAGTCGCTAAGGAATAGAAGAAAAGCAGCAGCGTTTGAAGGCCGCGGAACATCACTCGGAAGAGCGAGGCCAGGCTGCCGATTGCTTCGCGGCCTAATGGGGATTCGGGAAACCGTTCCGCCGTTGCTTCTCCTTCCGCGAGATGTCGTCACCGTCCCAGCCGCGTTCGCCGTCGCATCCTTCATCGTCTACTTCCCTCATATTCTCAAGCGTTATAAAATTGCTCTTGTCTGATCGTCAGATTTGTCTGTACTCGCTTTCATTCAATTAAACTTCCAACAAGGTGGCACCCCCCAAAAAACTTTTTAACTGCTAGTGAATTCCCAGTGAGGTATTTAAAAAATCTTCATATTCGTACGAGATATAGTACATCTCTTTCCTATTCTATGAAGGTGGTTATTAAAATGAACCGGCTGGGTATCGTCCACCCCCGGGATATCTTCTGGAAGCTGCAGTCCTTCAGCGGTGCGGGCAGGGCTTTTCCAGTCATCGTCAGCGGCAGAATGGCGACGACGGCCGTCGTTTTCTCCCACTTTCGAGGAGACACAAGTCGAATGATGCCAGAGACGGTGAGATCCTACCTCTTTCGTTCGTACCTCTGTGTTTCCGTTTTCTTTTGTGGCAAAGGTACACGGGTGAAGTAGGCTTCAGAATTAGAATGTTTCCTACGAGAAAGCGGAGATTTACGTGTCGGTCAGGAGTGGTCGCGTGAAAATTTCAAGAATGACGATTGATTCCAATCGCCTCCCCCCCCCCCCCC